>VBVR01003361.1:0-17937 GCA_011638315.1 Tetramorium parvispinum
ATATATATCCATAGGATTTTAATCTTTCTGGGATTCCAAAAATTTCAATCTGAATTCAATTGGAATTGAGTCAAGTTCAATTTTGTAATATAGCCGTATCTTTATTGATCATCATCTTAATAAAATAAATGAAATTGAATAAAAAAAAGCGAAAGAGTCAAAGCAAGATATCAGTGCTAAAATATATATTTCAAATAATATAAAAAATAAACGTTTCAATTATTATTCGGTTATCTTCAGTATTATTAATTCCAGATAGAAATTTGCACAACATAGTAATTATAAATAATAACACAGTTAGGTACAATTAAAATATACAAAAGTTTCTAATTTAAGCTATTGAAACCCACATGATGCCTGCAGTCGTTGAGTTTTTCAAGAAAATTCCAAATTTCGTAGACCACATACAAAAAATGAATAAATAAGTGAAATATTTGATAAACTCTGAAGACAGTCTAGCCATTTTTCCTCATTTTTAACATTAAAAGAAACATATTTAATATACTCTAATTCTGTTTTAATTGATTTTGTGACGTTGCACGTTCTACGAAGAAGGGTTGAACGTACAGTTTGCCAATTTGCCGCAGGCGGTCGTCACTGGTAAGTGCGTAGGTGCGCCATGCCGTGCCGAGGCACGCCACGTTTAGCGGGCCGGGAGATGAAGTGCGCGAACGAACGAGATTCGGCGAGAGGCTGATGTGCGGTTGAGGAGATTAATATGCGCGCGAGGCTCGCGCGCGCCACCCCCGGTATCCTCATCCTTCACCCTCGTTTCACCCGTGTCCGCGGCTCTTGCGCCACCGTCGTTTTGCTCTTCTCTCCCTGCTCGCTCGTCGCTCCCTCCCTCCTGTTCTCTGTCTCTGTCTCTCTCTCTCGAACGCACCCCCGCGGTCCCATTTGCGAGTGGCGGCGATATATACACACGTATAAATCCAGCGGCGCGCACACGTGCACCTACGTATACGCCGTGCGGCCGGTCCTGGGCATTTAGTAATTTCTGTCACGAGCCGAACGTTCCGTTCGGAACGTCAACTCACGTGTAACTGCGGAGCGAATGGCTGCTCACGTATGCGTCGAGCTTAGCCGGCGACCGCGAGAAGAGGATGGCCTCTGCGAGAAAATTCGAGCGCATCGCGACGCTGATGGCCCCGAGCCGCCCTCGGGCCCGCCACGTTCGTGCAAATAGTCTGCACGTGGCACGGAATATCGAAAGTGTCATCTTACGCGGGGTACAAGTACAGCGACATCCAATTTGGCTTGCTTTTTGCATCAAAGTGGTCATATACTATTTCTATTAATGTATCTATCAGCATATCAATTTCTCTTTTTAATGCGCAAAAGAATCTAATTGAATTCTACAAGACAAATTATCCAAGACAAATCTAGTCATAAAGCTAATAGTATTGATATCGTTAAATGTATTTATTTAATCGAGCATTACGCAGGAGTTTTATTTTTGAAACGAAAAATTAAAAATTGAAAAATTAATGTGGACATTTTATCAAACAATCAATGGTGCTACAGCCCAAAACAAGTCCTGACCTCCTCAATCTTCCATTCTGAGGTTTCGTATCTGAGTTTTTTTTTTCCGAGAAGGAGCTGTCAGTCCCAACTTCCTTTTCAAAGGACTACAAGTTTCTTTTCGTTAAATGGGTTGTCCAACCCTAGGCTAATTAGACCTTGTATATTAATCTTCCCCTTCCCCCAAGGTCCAGAAAAATCGAATGTATGCAGGATGTGAGGCTACTTGGATTTGAACCCGTAATCTTTTTGTTGATAGCCCTTTTGCGTTAGCACGAAGCCACGCGTCATTCCAATGGAACACACTTTATATTAAAAGTAAAAAGACTGAGTCTTTTAGAAATACAAAATGAAAGACGAAAAAATAAAAATGACGTTTGTATTCAGCACAGTGTACCGAATGGAATGGAATTATATTCTACTTTTAGAGCTTGAATCCTTCAGAAACATTACCCATTGTTTCACGTCACTTGGGCTTTTTTAATTCATTAATAATCATCAATAAATTTCATAATTGAATCACGCACGCGCACGAGTCGATTTTTTTTTATCTCGGAGAATCCGAGGAGAGCGGAACCACAGGACGTTCTTTCTCGGGCATTCCGGAGGCATTCCGCCATGCATTCCGCGGAAGGGTTGAGAGGGCGAGAGGGCGACGGTAGGACCGGTCGGTCATTCGGCGGGGTGCAAAGAGCGGCAGAAATCACGCGTGCGGTTTTGCGGGCTGCGTTCCTGACCACCGAACGCCGAAGTTCGGATTGAACTGTCACCATCAGCCCGTACGCCACGACCGCGTGACGTATATTCGTTCGTAATAACTGCGGTCGACCAGTCGAGACACTCGGTAAACGTTGTTTTACGAGCCGCGCCGTCTTTTCTTTCTCGTGACACGTTTCCTCTTCATGTAACATGTTTCCGATGCTCACCAATTCGCCGCGGCCTAAGGAAGAACATGCTCGAAGGTGCTCCGCTGCGGACACGTCGATTAAGTAGCTTTAACCACTGTGGCTTTGCAGTCGAAGCATAAAATCGTATTATAACATTATCATAAAAGCAGACTACGTCTTCGGCTTTTATCATAGAAATGCAAATCTCTTTTAGTTTATTACTTTTTTTTATAAATGTTATTAAAACATTAGAATCGTTTTAGAATTTGAGTTATATTTATTTAGGAAGATATAAAAAATCAACTTTTCTTTTGTTTCTTTTTTTACTTTCGAAAGATAATAAATAGTGTTATCGATTTCCGTGACTTTTAAAAGCAGGATAGAGAAACTTGTTATATTAAAAGAATTTTCAGCTTGCGAATTAATGAGATGAATTATAAAAATGATTGGTTAGTCATCGACGCGCGATAAAATGATCCGATCGCGGTAACACGTGGAAAGCTTGATTTATGCTCGATCACCCTCACGCACGTACGCATTCAAACACACACACACACACATACACACGCAGGCGCACCGATACAAAGATAAAGAGAAAGAGAGGGAGGACAAAACAGTTGTGCGTCGCATTATATCGTCGAAGGCGTAGGCGTCGCCGGCCTATCGGCGGTTTTCGGGGGCTGGGGGCTATTTGTCCACCGTTACGTTGTTACCTTTTTATTTGTCCGCCTGTTATATATGGCGACACATACGTATGGATACGCGTCCATATATCCAGGTCGGGCCATAAAAATACCAGCCGAGAGCCGATACGTCGGGTATTATTAGAAGCTCAAAACAAGATTGCCCGGACAACTCCGACTTTCGTGGCCCTCCACCTTCGTTTCTGCACCCTTCGTCGGTCAGCCCTTCGGGCCGCCGCCGCCGCCGCCGCCGCTGCCACCGCTTTCGTCCCCTTTCTCATAGAGCGATCTCGGTGCGGACAGTCGCGTGAGCCCTCCCGACCCGAAATGTATTGTCGCAGTAATCGTCTCGAATCCTTTTTGCGTAAAAACATTGACGAGTTTTGTCTCCGCGATATAACACGTGATGGTTCTCAATCCAAGTCTTACGAGTCTCTTTTATCCTTTATGTCGTGCTGAAGTCTCACGGATTTGTTTTCAGCTCATGAAGAGTAATGTACGAAAAAAATATGATATTTTATCTAATAATATGTAATATTTTTATCCAATATCTTTTTATCTAATTACAATATGTATGTTGTAACTATGTATATGTTATAAATTTTAAAAAGCGGATCTGTGTAAAGCAATTTTTCTATTAATCAAATTTAATTGAATTTTTAATTAAATACTTAGTAGAACTCATTAATATATACTTAAAACGCAGAAGTGGAAACTCAAGTAACAAACTTTGGAACGTTCAAACGTCAAAATCGGAAGATTTTTTCTCTCTATATTTGAATAATTAAACTACATGAACCGCGCGTGTTATCTCACGAATGTATCGCTGCGTCGGAGGGACTTTTACGTCAGCAAAAATTATTTGAGACTTAGCTGTTGAAAGGAAGGGTACGGGGAAGAAGAAGAGGGACGTCCTGTCCGGCGATCGTTCACAAAGGAATATGAGAAAAGGAAGAAGCGGCTTACGCGCGCGAGGCTAGGAACTTAAGCCTACCGGAGTAAGACGTTCCACCTTTAGCCCTTTGCTCATGGCGCCTTGGTGGATATTTACAACGTCGTCGCCCGGGTCCACGTCGGGCGGAAGCCGAGGAGTGAGAAATGGTTGCGCCGACAATTAACTGAAATCACAGCGGGCCAAGGCGGTTTGTCACTGTCTGCGGCTGGAACTACCGTGCCCTGCTGTGTTGTCGTTAGTACCACTAATGCCCTACGTTGACTGTCGTCAGCCAATATCGAGAAATGCACGGTCATAGTCTAGTTTTTTCCACTGCCCTGCGTGATCTTTTTAATGACGCTCGTTTGATGCTCGATATTACTCGTGTTTCGAGATTTTGCGAAAAATACCATAACCCAAATGCCTATTGAATCACAATTAGCGGAGAGTTCAGTATAGAATAAAATTACCAAATTTCTTGCCGAGAATATTGTTGATGCAGCAAGAATAATAAAAGAGATAAAAGAGAGAAATACCGTATCTCTCGTAACCCTCTCGGACGCGAGTGGCGAGTTCTCTTTGACATAAGCGTAGCTGTGGGAACGCGATTAAGTAATTAGGGGATTTTTAATCTTGTCCCGGTCTCACCCTCGTTTTCGCACCGGTCACGAATCGGCGAAAAAATAAATAAACTCGAAGCCGTTGCCGTTCACAGGAATTAAATCGTTGATGAAGAGCCCGCGTGCCGTTCTTTTTCCGCCCCTCTCTATCTCGGTTCATCTAAATCGATAAATTATCCGTGATGCGAATTAGTGAGCTTCGAATCTTGCTTTCGCCCATCCACCGGGTTTTCTTTTAAATTTCTTTTAAATTCTCTTTGATCATCAAAATCATCAAAAATACTTACATTTTTCTCTGCATATTTGATCATTCTTATCTTGGTCAAATAAAAATGTTTTTGTTTCAAAGAATTTTATTGAAATGCGAAAGCTGTGATTCAAACATGTGAAACATGAGAAAACGCTCTTATTTATTACGTCACAAAATATGTATTTATAATAAAGACGTTACAGACGTATAAATGTAGCTAAATTGCAAAAATACGATCCATTCCATCAACATAGATCGGCATTCAATTTTTTTTCAATCGTGGATCAGTTACACGACTGATGACTTCAGAGTTCCCGCAAAGACTTGTCGCTTAAATACGAGGGTGGATATACCTCAGCAAAGAAGAGCGAACAAAATAGATTGAAGTTATTGCAAAGGGAAAGTGGGGAGAATCGAGAGAAGCGTGTTTGGTTACAAGCAGCGAGACATTTATCCTCACCCTTTTAGTATATAGCTCAGTCCACGCTCAGTCCTACTTTCCGAGCCGTGTACCCTGCTAGAGTTTAGCTAGAAAACGGTCACGAACCGGAGACAGCTATCTTTTGTCATTTCTATTTTCTACTACAATTCGGTAAATGCATAATAATTCTAATAATCCGTCTGTAATGTGTTTCACAGCAAAATTACAAGTTTAATTTACTCTTTTTATATGAGTAATAGAAAAAGATTTCAAGGTTTCTGCTGATCTTGTTTTAGAGAAAGTGGCAATTAAAAAATACTTTATAGTTAGTTTATCCACCAAGCATCTCTTTATTAAGCAACATTTACTAGAAACAATCGACTATGTTTTTATAAGAGCACTTGTTTAACTTTTTGGCAGTTGGATAATCCGCCCGTTACATCGGCCGTGTACACGTTAACCAGTCTTCTGCGAGAAGCAAAATAGAAGAGAAAAAGTCGATACTTTCTTACGTGCCTTCGCTGGCCTCTACTCCGAAATTGCTCTCGATTTCGTCGTTTTCTAGCATTTGACAATTATTCGGTAATTTATCAAAGCGTCCGCGTACAATGGTCCGGTACAAGAGCAATCGCGAACGGCTCTACCTTTGTGAGTCTCACACGCAACACGCAACATGGTGTCTGCGAAATACTCATCCGCAATATACTTAAATTTTTCAATTTCGATAAATAAAATAATATTCAACATTCTCGTCTTGATAAATAAACATTTTCAACAACAAAACAATTGTCTTTAACTTTTATTTTACAATATTTGTAATATGCCAAAATTTTAATGTAAATTTTTATCTCAGTTATTATTTGTACAATATATACTTTGAATAATTCGGAATATTAATGAATACAAGTTTAATATATACATATATGTGCTATATATGTGGTTCAAAAAACTCAGGGAATAACATTATAAATGTAAAGAATCTTAAAATACGATTTTTATTCTGGTTAAATGTACAACATTAAACTCGAACTTGTCTGTAGATTCAAGAGTTAATCAAATCGAATGTGTACTCGTTTCTGCGTATCGAGAACAAGCCGCACTAGTCACAAGTCTGTCGCAGCCTCTACCAGCATGAAGAGGCGACGGCCGCTACTTTGTTCGACGATTCGGAAATCGCTATTTGCGCTAATCGTTTGTACCGGCTTTTAATTATAATTAAATACGTTAGCGGGAGTCCGAGCTCTCTTGGTTGTGAGGTCGCCTCCAATTAGCGGCATACGTCGGTAATATAAAGCACTAACGTCGCAGATCGACATCGTATTCCATTGCTGATTATTAGCCCGGTGGCAGGCTTCGATCGGCGATCTCCGCGCGTTTTAATACGCCCGGCGGCCACTTAGCAGCCGGCAGTCCGGTTTCTTTGTAGCGGTTAAATCAACGGCTGCAGAACCGGCGACTAACGATCTCGTCGCTCGGTTTAGCGAATAAACTATCGCGGAAACGGCCGGCCGTTAAAAACTGGTGGAGTTGGTAATTCGATTTAAATGTAAGCGGGCGGTTTTTAATTTTTCCCGCCGGTTCTGCGGACTGCGCGGAATGATTTTTTTTTTTGCGATGACCGCCGTCGCAGCGGAACCGCGATTTCATTTAATTCACTCGTTTGGGATCGGGACTCTATAGCGAGTCATTAGTGCGTGAGTTAACGTATGGGGGTTTACAGTTTGGCGCAACGCGGCAACACGCACCGTGTTTGCCCCGTGCCGCATTTTTATACGCCGCGCTTGACTTCGCGCGTATAATTCGCGTGAGTGCGTTTGATAGTGGCTCGGACAGAGTGCAGCCATTTTCCCTCTGAGAATAAGCAAAATTATATAGTGCATGAAAGATGTTTGCATTACGTAATTGCAACCAATTCTCATTTTCTCTTTCTTCTAGAGATGTAATTTTGAAATTGCTGATTCTGTTTAATTGTTAATAACTCGTAGAAATTCCGTTGCACCAATTTTTTTTCTGTAGAGAAAGAGAGAGAGAAAGAGAGAGAAGGAAAGGGGCTATTACATTTTATATTGCTTATTTTAACCCAATTAAAAGTTGATTTTACACTCAAATAGAGAGAAAGAAGGGCTAATTACAGTTCGAGCTTGATCGTGGTAATTTAACAATATTATTTATTTATTATACATTTATTATGATTCAGTCTGGAATAACTGGCCTTTCTTGCTCTATTTAATTGTATATTCTTACAGCTTATATCCTACTTCTCTTACTATTTATAGTGGACAGAAATTTCGTTTGTATCGCGAATACACGCGGCATCAGAAATGCTTAGTCATATGAAGTTGGCCACAATCAATGGATCTGTTGCGATAGCCAATCAAAAGCGTGAATTTTTTAAATTGACTCTTCATGGCTAGACATTTTTGACGCCGCGTCTACATTTTATTACACGCGCAACTTTACACTGTTAAACTCGTAGTGTCAAATTAGACTCAATTTGAGTCATTTTTAACTATTCCATAGGTCGCCACCACTTCTACTCAATATTCCATTAATTTTGACTAAAAGAAAGGTAAAATTTTGACCAACATGGAAGTTAAATTAGATAAATTAACAGCATATTGAGTAAGGGTTACTCAATATGTCGCTAATTTTATCTCATTGTTTTAGTCAAATTAACCGAATATTGAGTAGGAGCAGTAGCAACCCTTAGGAGTACAGCGATCTAATCTGCTTGTGACCGATTCGGACATTTTCCGGGGACAAAAGAGGAAAGAGCCGGCCATATTGTTAAGCGCGTTGTATGCTTGTTCGTAAACATGATCGTACACACGGCCGTATAATTCGTCGACACGTAACGAGTACGCTCGCTCTCCGCTGCAACGGAGGCTTTTTTCGCGGCGAATTATCTGGACACCCGGTGCACCAGGTATCTGTGGTATGGAACGTGGCTGCCGACATCGGAGCGTTCAACCGCGGCTTGGAGCGATGGAACAAAACTATCTCATTGTGTGTTAATACACCGCGCCGCGCTCGCTCGCTTGCTCGCTCGCCCGACTCGGCGCGGCGATGCCTGCGGTCTTAAGTTGCGCTCACATCGCGATCCGCTCGATCGCGAAGGCCCATTCCGGCGTACGAGGGTAATAGTAATGTTCCCGTGTTCGCGGTTCCCACGTTTGCCGGGAAAAATTGAGGAGATCTTCCCTAAAGGAGAATCTTAATTTCGGATGTTCTAGAAATGTAATACGTATGAACCAGGAATATTGTGAAACTTACATTTTACTTAAATGTAAAACTGACTAACTGACCTTTACTTGCTAATTTGATTCTTGTTATAACGGACTGCTTTAATTTTTTAATTCTACTCCCATTCGAACTACGATTTTTTCGCTTCTCAGCGGTTATTTTTATTGAGTTATTTTTATAACAATTTCTCAACGATTTACTGCAGTTACTTAACATCTCTAACTATAATTTCCAATTTTAAGATTAAATTATGTTCTCATTTAATTATTTTTGCGATTTTGTTTTCACGATTAATGTCTCTAATACTAAAGATGATTTAATGATAGATTGAATGAAACGTTTAGGGTTATGCACAAGCTCTTCCGTAAAACGTTACGTTACGTTAAGTAATGATCTTAAACTCAGATACGTACGTAACTTCAGTCAATGCACTAGGAATATCGTAACGCAAGCTGACAAGTACCTTACGTTATGATTTTCTTTGTGTGTTGATTGAAATTTAAGATTAAGCGAGCAATAGGTCCAATGGTGATCTGAAAAGAAAAAACATTATTAAATAGTAACAGTCATTATATAGAGACATTATACTTACGCATTGATTTTACATTTTATATTCAAATATAGATATGCATGATTAAAAGTAGATTCATGTAAAATAATAATTACCTCGTATAGCTACCTATATACTTACCTTATAATAAAGACACGAACGAGTTATCCAAGAGGGTACCTGTAAAAGAAAGAAAGAGTTAGAGAATATTAGCAAGGTCTAAGTACTTAACATAACGTAACACTTTACGGAAAAGATTGTATGGTAGCCCTTATTCGTTATTTATATGTATTATTTAAAACACATTAGCACGAATATCTTGCATTGGCTTTTGCCAACAAATTGATAATTTTACATTAAAATGCTTGTAATCATTTTTAAGCTCTTTCAAATTTCTTTTATCATTATTGCTTTTCTTTACATTTTATGCAATATCAATCTTCTAGGTTTTTTTTATAAAGATTTTGTAAATTTCGATTAAAATGTTAGTAATAGTCTTAAATTACCTCTGATTCCATTGATACCTTATTTCTTACTTATACTTCGCTTTTGTTTTGTCTTATTCAATTTCGTATTTTATTGGAGCTATTATTATTTTTATTAAATAATTTAATTAAAGATGCTCGCTTTCTTTGAGATTGACGATATTTCTCTTGGCATTGCTGAGAGAATTTTCTCGGTCGTTGCAAATATGACTTCGTCCCTGCAACGTTGCATCGTTAAGATAGGCGTGCATGGTGAAAGAGCTCTCGAGTATCCGTTTGCGTAAAGGGTGCGTAGGGGCGCGTAAAGATGCGAATGCTGAACCATCCGAGCATCCACTCTCAGCGCTTTACGCCTTTTACTCTCGCCGAGAATCTCCGTTGCCTCTCGTGTTGCCTCAATCGTTCTCGAAGATCTCATAAGTTTTCCACGTGAACTCTAGATCGTTCTCCCAGCCAGAATTCTCTTTGAGCGAGTTGATATAGTGTCTCTCTTATATTTAATTAGGCACTGTAATAAGAGGCTCGAGAAATTGATAATTTTACATTAAAGTGTCTGTAATAATTTTTAAGAGCTTTTTCAAATTTCTTTTTTTCTATTATTATTGCTTTTCAATTTTAGACTTTATATAATATAAAAGGTTCTAGTTTTTCCAAAGATTTTGTGTTAATTAAAATTAATAAAAATAATAGTAATAATCTTAAATTGCTCTCTGATTCCATTGATCTGATTCCATTGATACCTTATTTCTTCCTTATACTTGGCTTTTGCTTCGCGCAACAAGCTTTCCGGCCGCATTTACATCTTCTTAGGAACCGCACGAGAGAGTCGCGTATCTCTTTAAATATTCAGAACTCGCGAAGCCCATATGGACGGCGGTAGACGCGGCCGGAGGGAAACGGCAGATTCGATAACACAGGCGCGATTACACGCTGCTCCGACCAACTGGCAGCCGCGAGTTTGCAAGGGAAACTGGCGAGGCGGCATCCCTTGTATTCTAAATTACGCGAAAATTCGAGGCCAATTTTCAGCAGCTTAGAGGAGATTCCGCCCCTCTCTCTCTCTCTCTCTCTCTCTCTCTCTCGCAGGTTTCGTCGGCCGTTAGTAGGTATGGGCGAGCCACATATTGGATCATATCGTATCTTCTCACACCCTATGAATAATGCATCTCAAAGGTCACCCCCTTCTCTGACCCCTCTTCTCCGCCTTGATACTTGATCTCACTCGCTCTCTCTTTCTCTGCCTCCCTCTCTCCTATTTCTCTTTCTTTCCATCTCGCTCTCTCGCTTGTTTCCTCTTGCGAGAGAGGAGAACGGAGCTGCGTTCCGAAATCTCTTCGTAATTAAAGCTGCCATATATTTTACTTTAATCGAGAAGATCGGCCGGCTACCATTGGCCGCGACGATTTATCACGACCGGACCCACTCGTTTGCCTCTCTTCTCGCTTCTTCACCTCCGCAGAAGATTATAATGCCGAGGATGTATGTACCGACGCGATGTAATTGCGGGACTTTCTCACGACTCCGCGACTTCTCGCCTCCTGAATCACGGATGCAAACAATGATCCACGAAATTTCCATGAAAACGTGTTGGTGTTTTTTAAAATTAAAATCCGTGAAATCTTTAAAGCATAATAATCGTGAGAAACATCACTTTCTTTATTATTGCAATATTTAATTATCGATTCTACATCTTGTTTCCATTTAATCTCTCTTATTGAACTCGATGGGACTAATACCGTCCCATGAATCAAATCATTGCAAGTGGAATGTATGTATATTGAAAAATACGTTGCATTTTAACAATTTGCACCGGCAATCGAGTTGGAAATCGAAGCGTCGAGTGTAACTTGCCTCTCTTTTGCTTCGTGCGCGAATCGGAGAGATCCGGTAGCCCTTGAAGCAACAGAAGCAGCAGTCCTGATGTCACAGGCTGCGAGATAAATCTTGGATTACCACGCGCTCCCTTATCCCCCCTCCCCCCGCCTCCTCCTGGCCTTGCTCCTTGAGTAGTAGCACCTCGGCATCCCGATTCTTCTCCGTCTACGACACTCTTCCTTCTTCCACCGTCTCTTTCTTCTCGCACCCTACCCGCGACGCAGGCTTAGAGCGCCGTTTTACACTCGGGCGAGAAGAAGGACTCGCGGACTACTGTACTCTTGGATTTACAACCTCGAGGACGCTGTTAGATCGCACGCGAGAGCTCTGTATTAATGAGCGATTAGAGACATAAATCTGACTTTAACTCTTATCCCTATTTTTGTCACGCGCGAACATCGCTGTTCTTATTGTTGTCGGATTGTTAACAGTGGATTTAACGCGTAGAATATCCTGAAACTAGTTTTGTCACTTAGTTATAGATCCATTGAAGGCATGAGATGTACAGATTGAATGATTGGAAAGTTGGAAACTTTTTCGGAAATCTATGTTAGTGAATTTGATTAGAATTTCCGTCGACATGTCGTTATTTAATTAATCTTTATCTTTTATTCAAAATTAATGACATATTGGATGAGAGCAGTGGCGACTTATGGAATGATTAAGAATGACTCAAAGTAACTTAAATTACAATTTGACATTACGAATTGAACAGTGTATAATGTTTAAACTTACTCGAAATAAGATGCAATGTTATCTTGAAATAATAACTTTTGAGCACTATTTTTATTGTACATTGTAATAAAAAAATTACTTCTTTTTTGCGAATGACGAGAATTGATTCTCATCGAGCGCAGAAGCGCGGGCAAGGACGAAAAGGAGGCGAACTGGCGTTAAGGAGGAGAACGAGAGAAACGAGGAACCCTCCTTGTCTCCTCGGTGATCCGCGAGACGCCACGGGAGTCGGAGTAGCTCGAGCGAACCCTCTTAAATTAATTACAGGGAAAAGATCCGCGCACATCCCCCGGCAGCCAGCCGCCCTTACTCGAGAGGGCAAAGAAGGATACGCGCGCGCGCTCAGCCAAGTGTCTAACGGACGGAAATCTTCGCTAAAGGAGCGGAATGCTTGCCGAAAAAATTCCTTCTTATACGCCTCAGACGCCGAGATTTTAAGTAGTCTCTTCTTTCCCTCCTCTTCCCTTTTCTGTCCTAGCGTGTCCTATCCTTGCTCTTCTAGCCCTTAGATATCTCCGCGGATTCTTCAGATCAGCGTTCCTTCAAATTGCTTCGGTAAATTTACTCAATGTGCACGCCTCTTTTGCCTGTGCGTTGCCTATGTTTAGGGCAAATTGAAGGTACCTCGATGAGACGACATCTTGTCTCGCCTATTTGCACAATTTTTGCACAATTTTCGCATCCTTAAAAGATCGAATCGAAGAACTAATCTATTTCAATATTAAAACTTTTAATCGTGTATACGTGAACGAATATAATCTCTTAAAATTGTAAACGCTTGAAGTGTTGAAAATCATGAAATGTACGTTACATATGTAACGTACCGAATTCACACCGAATCCTGGAGAACGTGAATGCATTATTACCGAACGGATCTGTAAATAGTTGCAAAGTTTTCGAGGCCGACTCACTAGAAATGCCGCTTGTAACCCGGCTTTATCGCGGATCTCGTGCAGAACGGTGGAGAACAAGCTTCACCGGCTAATGCCGGTGTAATCCCATAAGCGGTATAAGTCCCGTTGACTGGTCGGAATAATTCCGATAGGCCGTTTCACCCTCTTCGTCGCGTTTGAGCTCCTCGGTCCTTTCTGTCCCTTTCTGTAGAGTTTGGCCATCCCTGACCGAGCTTACTAGTGTTTGCCGTGAATTAAAATCTGTTCCATATAATTTCGTTTGATTAGTCGATTTTCTTAAAAAGATTCTCGATAATCTTTTTCAATATTTTTCATTGTATTAATATTGTAAACATGAAAGAGTGACCCCCCAAAGTCAGGGATTTTTCGCCTGTTTTGCGGTCCACAAAATTTTAACTCTATATCAAATAATACCTTGTGATGAGACATTGATTACCCAAAAAATTTAAATCAAATAATGATAGAAAGCCTTAAACGGTCAGGCTGGATTTCTTTTGTCTAATAATTTCTTCAAGTACATTTTTCGCTCGGCTAACTATATGCCGTTAAATACCGGTTTTTAAAACGCAATCTCAAGCTAAAGATAGAATAATACAATCCCAAATTAAATTTGGTAATCAATTTTAATAATTACAATACTAATATGTATCATTAAAAAGGTATATAGGGACTGTGTGTTGCTAAAAAATATTTCACCCAAGGTTTGAACCTGGAACCTCCCAACTATCCGAAGCGGGTATCTTAACCAATTCGACCACTGAAGCATGTATAGTTGCTAATATTTTATCGCAGCAGTAAGAGATAAGGTAAAGGAAAATGTCTTTTTCAGGCGACAAGTATAAACAATCATAAAAAAAAATTTCAAATTGAACATAGGAACGGTTTCAGAGATATGAGGATTTCAAGTATTCGAAATTACTCTTTCTTACGTGAGAAACTTTTAACGCGACGTTAAATCTCGCACAATTGAATATTAGGATGTTAAATATCAAATATTGATAGATAAATAAATTTTTTTTTATAACGAACAAATCGGCGGTGGTCACTCTGTGCATTTATTTCTCATATTACGTTGCATCGATATCGATATCGAGAATTGGGATTATTGGCAATATGCATGAAAAAGTAACTCTCACGTTTTTTAATGCGTGACCGAAATATCGATGGCGGAACTTTGACGCGATGGAGAGATAATCTGTGCGTACATTCTTAATATGGCTTCTCTTCTCCGATTACCCGATCACGCCGCTCGCCCATTCAATCTCACGATTTATACGTGCGCGCGTTATTTGCTTTTTTCTCACTTGCGCCGCGTCCCGGTATTGGTTTTCTTTTTAAAATCGAAATTCCGAAGCAATTATCCTTGCTGCGAGATATTGTGCTCTTGACTGTTTATCGCGCAATTTTGCGGCGCGCAGACATAGCCTGAATATTAAATTTTCGTACTGGTTTTTCATCGATTTGCTCGCTATTCTATCCAATATTGAGTACAGAATTAAACAACTTGTTTTTATACATTACTTTTATTTATACCCTCTGTGATATATGTAACACTTAATAAAATTCCACACATTTCATGAAATACAAATGTGAATTATTATAATCCATTCGAAAGTATAAAATACATATATTTAAATACAATGACTTAATAAAGTCAAGTCTTTATCGGCTTGCATAATAACTCTATTTCTACTTTATAAATAAATTTTCGGGAATCACGGATCATCAACATTCTACAATCTTTATTATATTTTGCATTACGAATGTATAGCTGCTAATGGAATGTAATTAAAATTTAAGGCAGCATTGCTTGCCAACGGCCGCGTAAATCGTAAATGAGATCAAGAGATCGCGCGAAACACGGGTGCTATTAGTGTCAGCCGGGGAAGCTAGATCAGCAGAATCTTGAAGAAGTCGCGGGGAGCCGAGGACAGATCGTAAAACAGAGAGTCGGCGCGACAGGAGCAGAAAATACAAGCCGGGCGGAACACGGGCGAGCTGTGTCCTCTTTTGCATTAAACGGCGCATTCCGTGCCAAACGATTAAGACCTGAGAGAAACCGCTGTCGCCGCACAGCGACACGAATGAATGTCCTTATTGTTTCTCACCGTGAGAACCCCCGGACACGCGCAGATCCGCAGATGTAATTAAATAAGTGATACGCGCGAGCCGTGTGAGCCGCGTTCTCGCGATTCTTATCCCCGCGAATCGGCCACTTTATGTGGGTGACGTCAGCCGCGCAATAAAAGATCTCGCGTTTGATTCGGATCAGTTCAATTCCTGAGTTTTGCAATCTTGAATGTTAAATTCTAATGTCAATTGATTTTGTTAAGTCATTTTGAATTATTTCTTAGGTCGTCCCTGCTCAGTATTTCGTTAATTTAACCCTTTGAGGGGCAGTGATGCGATCTTTCTTTTTTCAGTTTTTTCCGTGTTTCTAATCTGTTCATCTATTTTGCAGTTTGTATGCACATACTATATGTCAGTACTTTTTAGACTCTTAGGGATTCAATTTATGCAATTTTTATGAAAAATTGCGTTAATTTATTTATTTGTAATTTCCAATCAATGTGAGAAAAACTCCTTTTCTTTCAAATTTAATTCGGCTATTCTTGAACAAACTGTTGGAAACATTTTTTATATACATATTTTATACATCTAAAAATATATTTTTTCAAAATTTTTTGGACGCTAGTTTTTCTGAAATAAATTTTTTAGTTTTCGTAAATTAAACTTTCAATTTGGTTCAAAATAGTCGCCATATTAGATTCGCAATTTTGAATTTTGTAATTGTGATATCAGAATTTTAATAAGTTACTCGAAAAATCCCGTATATGCATTTTCGTGCAAATTGATTGAAAAATCTTGAATTTAGCTCTAAACAATCACTGCATTGAAACCATCATTTTTAATTTTGTAATTCTGACCTCAGAACCATAATCGGTTACTCCCGTAAATGATCCCCTATCATTTAGATATTTCATTCAGTAGAAAAGTGTGCCCCTCAAGTAGTTAATTAAAAAAATAGAGTTAAATTAACTACATGTTTTGTGTAAAATAAGAATTTCGATACTTGGCAGTGAAAAATAACAAAGTATTATTTACTTTTACTTAATTATTGAAGGATTGGTTTAAATTTGGTCCTTTAAACAGTGTTGCTGGCCAATAATTTTGAAATCTTAGGTTTTCACAATTTTGAGATTCTGTCGTTCTGAGATTATCAAAATCTTCGCGCTATAAGACGCCAGTTACTACAGTTTAAACTCCAAGTCCACTCGGAGAAACTGACCCGTTTTTACGCAGCACGCCGCGAAATTTGCACGTCGAGTATCTCGTTCGGGTCTGAGATGACGGTGAGATAGGGAAGCCCCGCGTGTCGCGCGAGCCGGATGCTAAACCGCACTTTACTCAATGGGGTGTACATAGGTCGGGAGCGTAATAACAGGGGAAAGCGTTATATAGGTGACGCCGTACGGTGGAGAACGTGAACGACGACGACGGGGGTACCCCGTTACCCACTGTATGAAATATCAACCACCGTGAAACTTGAACGCCCTGAGAAACTTGAAGGAACGTCCTCTCCGGTCCTCGCCCGAACGTGCGCGAGGACGAAAAATCCCGAGAATCTTCGCCCAAAAGGGCGCATAAACCCGCTGACCCGCTGAGAGGAGGACGCGGTGAACTATGCGCGACTACATCGGACCCGTTGCTTTACGGAAAGTTGTAAAATTAATCAAGACTACCGAGATGAGTTTCTCGAGAGATCGACTACCGCGGCTACACGTTTCAGAGTTGCAGGGGGATGAGGGGAACGTTAGCTTAGAAACCATTCTTGCATCATTCATAGTTTCCGTCGGAAATTCGCATGGAATATTATCGGGCGCGGAAACGATATAATTTAGTCTAAATGAGAAATTGATACTTTATTCTCATTTTTCTCTTCTAAAATAGAGCCTAATATTGAGGATATCGCATTATAAAATGTCTTATGCAATATTGCACGTTATTTTCACTCGAATATTCCAAGAGAGGATATGAAATGATAAAATCGCAATTCACAGCCGTCTGATTGATTTATTTTTCATTACGTGACACACATTTTTCATTCTTTTCTCTCTTTCTCACATACACACACACACACACACACACATTCGCGTGATAAATTTATTTATACTGTCCATGACACACCCACGGATCGAGTTATTTAGAAAATCGCCTGTCGATTATTAAACTAATATCGAATTGGACGATTCGAGACTCGCCGCTATTTATGTTCCCGTTTCAATCGGTGGACTTCCGCCGTGGGATAATACGGTTAACCGCGTTAGCCATTAGTCTTTCCACAATCGATACACGCCGGCTGCTACGTTGGAAATCGATGTCGATTATCGCGCGCTGGCTCTCTGCCGTCTCCATCTTTCCGTCCTCTCTCTGGTCTCTCTTCTTCGTCCCTCAGCTGCAAATTTTATTTTCACGCTATTTGTAATGGCATACATACATACGATTTATCGTATTGCATGCTGCATAATTTGTTAACATCGCTCGTTACAATCGAATCTTGATAGGGATTCAATTATTATTCATATCGATATAATTTTTAAAATATATGTTCTTTTATCTATTTAATATTGATGTTAAATAATAGCATTAAGGTGGTTCGTCACTAAATTAAAAAACTGGCCACATAAACGAAACTTTGGGAGGTTGTTATTTAACATATAATAAACCATCTCCCAAAATTTCAGATCCTGTTGCCATGTAAATTATTGCAAACGAGCAATATAAAAATTCACTTTTTAACATAGCTCTTATGGGAGGT
>VBVR01003362.1:0-17958 GCA_011638315.1 Tetramorium parvispinum
ATATATATATATATATATATATATATATATATATATATACATATATGTATATATATCGAGAACGTAGAGGTAATGAATTAGTTTTCTCAGCTCGAGAAATTTCTTCGACTGAATTTTTGTTATAAGCTTTGAGATATTTAGCTGTCGTGCGAACAAGCAGACAGTTATGGACTTGTTCGGGACATCGCGTCGCGATGTAATATCGAACGTGCTCGAAAAGTTCGACGCGACAGCAGTTTTGCGAACTTCTGCATCGTATACGGACCGGTACTCGCGTCGATCGACGATAACGTAAGCCAAACACAGTACGTACGTACGTAGTTGGATATGATTTATTCGCGATTGCTCGTAAATCGAGTGAGCAGCACATGTTCACATATTCGCCGATTTCTCGTGCCAAGAGTCTCTCGACGTTGCAACGCCGTGATTTTTCACATACATCTATACGTGATGAACTGATAGAAACTACAGCTTCGATTAAAAGTTAAAATAGAAGATTAAGAACTACTTTCTGTTTGTAAAAGTGCTTTATAAATTTATTTAATCTCAAAATTAGATTTATTACTCTATTATTAATCATATTATTATGATTTCTAGATTAATAAATTATGAAAATCTTATTAGCCACATATTTTATGTAATCTGACAGTTTTAAAAGTAATTTTTCAACAAGGAAATTTAAATCTAACATTTTGTGAATGTTATCATAATGTTCTAATATCGATAGCAATTATAAAATCTATTTTTCTTGACTCAATGTATTTGCAAAGAAGATAACGAGCTGTTCTCAATTGATATAGTTTTCCTCAATTTCGTGATATCTTTTTAGTTTGCAAATCGGTTCGTCACACACATTCATATATATGAAAGAGAACGAGAGTATGTTGAAAAATGGTTGATTCGAGCGTTGAAGTTTGCTCTATGTCGATAGCGCAATCTCTCTGACCGACTCTCGCTGCTCTTCGGAAGAATAAATTCCCAAGATGGAGAGGCCCTCGAAGTAGCTCGATCCTCCATCTCTTCAGACGTTCCGCGCCTGCTTGTCTTTCCTTTTTTTTCCCTTCATCGAGTTTCCGCGAAGTTCCGAGTAACCTACTGCGTGAGAGTCGTTTTGCGGATAGAGATCTCGCTCGGCGGGCTTTTTATCCGGTCGAATCGCAAAAGCCGGACGTTTTATTCAGTGTCTGCGCACAAAACACGTGCTCTATTTCCTTTTACTCGCATTTTCGTACACTGTCCATATTTAACAGCCGAACCATTTGGATATACGAGATTTTTCGATAAATCTGCATTGTTCTGTCTCTGTCTCGCTTGAGAGACAAAAAGAATAAATCTCCTTTATTAATATGCACAATAGACGAGAAAATATTATACGGTTTTCAAATTATATTTATAATAATACGTGTTATTGTTTAAACAACAAAATAATAAAAACGAGCGAAAGTTTTTAAAACTTTTGCCAACTTATTTTTAGAGAAAGTAATCATTAATATAATAAGTCAGTGTTTTTTGGTGATTATAAACAAGGAAGTGGGACATCAGTAATATTGGCTGTATTGACGGAAACTGCTTTCCCGTTGCGATCATTTATCTCCCATGAGAATGATTTGACCTATCCGCATGTTAATAGCGAGAACGATCAGGGAAATTGTTTGCAAAATCAGAGTGTGCGTTATTTCGCGTGCTTCGAAACGAAAGCCTCGGAATTATAAAAATTATCAGCTTATATAGGCTATCCGATTACACGAGTCAACGTAAAAATCGACAGGCGATTATATGTAACGCTTCCGTCAGACAAGCTGTGTGCATGAGAGGGGCTAACCACTAATCCGATTTGTATAATATCGGATTTTCCATTATAAATTGACACAAATATCGTGGACACAGCTGCAATTTCGTTGAACGCTGACTGCAATAGATAAACTTAAATTTTGGCATGATGTATATTTTCATTTCTGATTTTATCTTTGGCTTGCATGTACAAATTTTTTCGATTCATACAACTGATAATAGGATATAATAGAATATCATAATTGACATTTCAAAATTAATTAAACTTTACACATCAAGTTCTCGAAATATTTGCTATTGAAAAGAGAGCTTATAGCTATAAAGCTGTAATTCTATACTAAAGAATTAAATAAAGATTTACACATTAAAAAATTAGAATATAAAGTATTAATTAAAATTGAGAACAATTTGCAATTTTTCCTTTAAAATAAAAAATAAAAATCACAATCATATTCAGCATACTTTTGTAGGAATCTAGTGAATTATTAATCCTTTAATTTGTTCGCTTATTTAATTGCATTGAACTGATGACGCGATGGGATGAATACCATGATTAATTATCGCTGTAAAAAGTTGGTTTTCCACATTGAACCGAGTAAGTTTGTAAAGGGTCTCCAAAGCTTCTTCTCACAGCCATCGAGACTGCACTGTATTACCTTAATTACTCAAAGCTTTATCTGAGCTTTAGAATCAGTCATCGAAATGCCGAGCCCGAAGGGCTCGTCTTAGGATACAAAGAGAGAAATTCCGATCGCTTGGTCTTCGTTCTCGTTTAACTCACAGTAGAATACAATTGAAATTAATTTGCATTATAACCGGTCCTTAATAATATTCTTTAACCCTTTATATACTATGCCTATGAAACATATTTCATGTTGAAATATCTATATTTCAATATTCATATCATTAATTTAACTTTTATCTCCATGTTAAATATATCACCATTAGCAATTCAGCGCTCTGAGGTTTAATCTATATATACACATAAAGGCACAAAGAGGAAAATTTGGAATTATGAAAGTATCATAAATTATTTCATCTTAAATATATATTTAAAGTAGAAAATTAAAAAAAATCACTTTAGAAATTCTTGTTTTTTTCCGAGTTTTCATTTTGCTCGTTATTGAATTAATGATGAATTTATTAATGGTGTTTTATATATTTAAAAAATTAACTTAAAAAGTATAGTAAATTATACATATTTAGAAAGAGAGAGAGAGAAAATTGTTCTTTCGTTAAAAATAAAGTATATGCGATTCATTTCGCAGTAGATCCGTTTTCAGTTGAAAAAATTGAATGAATAATTTTACCTCGTTCTCGCGCTGATTTTACTAAGAAGATTACATACATTTGATGCAGTGATTAGAGATTTTTTTTTCTTCTCTCTCTTTCTCGCCGTTCATGTATTGAGCAACGTGAGGACGAAGCGCTCTCGCGAGCTAATTTCGAGCTCGTGCCCTCTCTTAATCCGTCATATTACGAGAACTCGAAGGTGTGCAATTAGCTTTGTTGTCGGTTTCCCACGGGTCAGAATTGAGTGACTCTTTATTGCGCAACCACCCCGACTTCCTTTCGCGGCTACGCACGCGTCTGTGTTACGGAAAATCTTTCTTCGCTCCTTTTTTCCAATTTCGCCGATATATCTGGCCTTACATTATTCTCTCCTTTTTATCCTATCTATTCAAGCTTGCCGTCGTTTTGCTTGCTTTGATTTCACGCCCGAAACACATCTTACATAATCATAGAAAGTGCGTTTCACGCGATTTCACGAGTCGTCAAATACGACATAATGGTGCGTTTGACGTATCTACTTTATCCTTCTTACTTGTGGAAATATATGAATACGAGGCACGTACAATCATCATGATCCAATTTGGATAACGAAGCTAGAGGTTTGAATTCTAATAAGGGCGCTTCATATTTCAAACGGATTTGAAATTTATGGTAATTAATACATTACATATGAGTCTCGAATTAGAATTTTTAGCGAGACAAATCTTTCGTGAAGAAAGGAGATTTGGCTGTCCGTCTCTATTTATCATCGAAGATTAATTCGAGAGAAGCGCGTTCTATAATTTGTAATTTAGGAACTGTTGCACCATTACATTTGTTTTTAAGGGAAATTTGTATTCGGGCTAATGAAATCCGTGATCGAATCTTGCACCTTTATCTTTTGCGAATTAACATACAGAGTGGTCCATTCGTGACTTTCGTGGAATCGCTAGCGAATTTTTGGTGAGTCGTAGAATGGTTTACGATCGCACTCGAAGCGCTTCGAGGTTGGGGCAATAGTGGCCAAGTTAAATTGAACCGTTTCACAGAGAGGTCTAACTGGAACGTCGACAGTAGGTTTACGTCTGTCGTCGCCTCGTCGCCGTCTGCCGCCGTTCGGGGAGAGAAACTTCGGTAATGTGTGCCTTTGCACTTAGGCGCGAGGATGTCGTTACTGACGTAACTGTTTCGTGCCCGGTAATCAAGACCCGCGCGATCGTCTCACGTATGTTTCACATGCATGGTGCCGGTATACTATCAAGACATCAAGAGATGGAGAAAGAGACAGTCGGAAAGTGAGAGAGAGAGAGAGAGAGAGGAAGAATAGATGGGAGATTTAATGCCAGATTCGTGGAGTTAAACGTCGTACCCGCGAACTGTGGTTTTACGACAATAGTACCTAGAACCTCGTACGACACTCATGCCTCGTCGCTTTTCCGCAATTCTAAAACTACGATGACACAGCTGAAATGTTCTATATAAAAAAATCCGTGATTGAATGACCGGATTAACTCTCGCGATGCATGAAACTGCGACGCGCAATTTTTATGCAAATTACTTTTTTGAATTTCGCCTGGATCATATTGCATCATTCGGCATTTCGAATTTTGGAATGTGCATAATTATTTTCGGGGAAATTGACTTTGAAGTAGTAAAAAAAATTCCACGAGGTTAATCTCTCGTTTTTATTTTTATTGACTTTAATCGCGATTTCTATTTGTTGAAATTTAACTTTTGTTTTGTTGCTTCTGAAAGTTATTATTACTTAAACCAGTTTTCACTTCAACTCCTCATGCCCGACATATATTCGATCTTCTGTATGATGTATTCTATATAGTAATGCGTAACGTCCCATGAGCAAGGTTGTTCTCGAGACACACAAGTGACTCCGATTCGTATTGTCGCACGGCGCCGTGAGATCATTGCGAAATTTCGCGATGTCTCTCGCAATTCTCCTGGGACGGCGGTCGGGAACGAGCGAAGAATATGGATGAAGGCAGTTTGACCTGATTCCGAAGTTTCGTGAGATGGTCCGGTTTTAACTTCTGTTTTTGATGAATACTTGAACTCGATGTATTAATTCAAAGCTAATGGAGCGGCACGTAGACGTAAAGGACGCAGACTAATTGAGCGTAAGAGAATATGAATATCTCGGAGAGAGATATGGAAACATGCATTTAGTGATAATTGAGACAAGGGCAATCCCCCGTAAGCCCTGTGTAATAATCCAATTCGCTGCTATAATAGTGATAATAAAATGGCTCTACCTTCCTTATCCTTATCTGATCCTTATATTATTCCTTTGTTCCCTACAAATGTACCTTTATGAAAAGAGATCTAAAATACCGCTTACTAACTCGACTCGGTATTAGATTCAGACATTTAATTATACTCTTTTAAGTTTTATGAATAGAACATTCTAATATAATAGCTTTAATGTTTAAAGCTCTTTAAAAAATATTAATATTATTTTATAATATTATTACTTCAATGTTTTAATTATTTAGCATCTTACTTGATAAATGAAACACTAAATATAAAGTTTTTTGTAAATTATTATTACATTTAAATTACTATCTGTGTATTAAGTTGTGTACCCGAGCCAATTATCGGAACGTAATCAATAAGACAAAAATTATTTGCTAATTTTTTGCTATTTTTTGCTTCACTTTTTAAAAAGTTACTTAATATTGTGCTATCGGACCTTTCGTAACTTTTTAAAAACAAGCAAAAAATTAGTTTTAGAAGCAAAAAATAGCAAAAAATTGGCAAATAATTTTTATATCTTATTCGTTATATTGCGATAATTTGACTTAGCTTAATAGGTAGGGGGGATATTCTATATATTCTATCACTTTAATATTTTTCTTTAGCTCGTCATTTTAAAAGTAATAATTTTCGATATTGAATACTATTAGATTTACATAAAAATATTTAATGTAATGAAAGTGTGATGAGAACTATCAAGCAATATTGTTTAACTACTTATTGTGACATCTCTTTTAGTTTTTACTAAATCAGATTTGTCGCTTGATAGATGCAACGAAAGCGAGTTGATAAATCAAGGCAATTTCCGATCGTGTTACTATCGTAACAAAATCCCCGTAGCTTTTCTCGCGGAACTTCCGATAAAGCAATTGTCTAGTCACCGCTGCAGCCAGTCGTACGTATGTCAAACTATTCTAACATTCCGTACTTTACAAGTAGATTTACTACAGTTTCTTCAGTGCATTTCTCTCTCCGATCCGCGAACGCGTGCGCAAGAACTAACTAAAATATAAGCTTTATCGTTATCTATTTACTCTTTGAAAACTTAATATAAATTTCTTCTTTTACTAACTTTTAACTGCCTAAAAGCTATATGCAAAGCAGTATAATTTAAAAAAGATTTTATTAAATTTATCATTATTTATTTTTCTATAATTTTAAATCTTAGTCGCAAGCATAATTGGATGTATTTGGCTATAAAAAAAAAACATCTTTTTCTACGACGATTGCAAATATATAATATTGTATTGATAAAAAAATTCAAGGAATTCGAGAAGGTAGAAAAATGTTCGTCAGAAATAATAATTTTGTTAGTAATAAAGTCATCCTGTTAACCATTGTGTGCATTTGGCAATATGATAAACCTCTTCGGGGTTTTGAGGAACGAGATCGCGAACTCTCGCTATTTCGTGCGGGACACGACGTCATGGCCGAGACGACGACGCTCTCCATTGCTTCGCTGTGGGAACGAGCGTCTCGACGGCGACGACAAAAGGCGATGGCGGCGGCGACGGTAACGGCAGCGGCTCAGAGAAGTTGCTTGGGATTTAGATTCGAGAGCCGTGCGATCGGCTTTCGAGAGTGCAGCTTGCATCGTATTTCTCTCTCTCTCTCTCTCTCTCTCTCTCGTTCTTTCCTCTCTTTCTCGCGTTACATACACGTCTGGAGACACGAGAGCGCGCGCACGATAGAAGCAAACCTTATCGATCGCCACGTGACGGGACCCCTTTTAACTGCCTGGCCTTGTTCTCGATCGAACTCTTTCTTCCTTCCGCTTCCGCTTCCGCCATTTCGCTTCGTCTTTTTTTTCCTCGCCACGGCAGCGTGGCAAAGAGGAAGCCTCACGAAAAGATTGAAGTTTTATTCACTACATTTATACGTTATTTACTACGTCAATACTTTTTTTTTCTCTATCTTTCGCTTTTTCTCGTTTCCTCTCTCTGGCGTGCCTCCTCGCCGGCCTCTTTATTTAGGCATTTTCTGGCCAGATTGCTGCATCGCCGATTGAGCATGCCGATGGATCATGCCTAGTCACGTGCTCTCGCCGCCTCGTTTCATTCACGATTCATTAGTCATACTACATCTGCCATGTTCGCGAACGCATTGTATGACGTTAGCTTCCTCGTACCAATTTACCAAGCAATCATAAATCTTTTTGATGTATGAAATTGTATCGTTAATCTATGTAAATATTCCGTTCGGTAATTAATTAACGAAATAGTGATATAGAATAATTTCATTTGTCGTATTATGTATTGCTGAATGTTACATCTCGAATTCCGGAATATCATACGTTTTAAAATACATGAAATTAAAATTAAAGAGAAAGGTGTGACAGAAAAACATTAATTTAATTTTGAAAGTATTATATAATTAAATTATCCATTTTTACATAATACAATCTCTCTGTTGGTGAAATTTTTTTAAAACATTTTGAATCATAAAGACGTGCGTTACTTTTTGTTAATTACGACTCTCGCAATTTTTGGTTTTTATAATTTGCATATTTTTATATATAATAATTGTTGCATATTTTTATGTTACTATACTCAGATGTTTCCGTTATGTTATTTCACTGGTACTTTTTTACCATATATTTATGTCTATTAATCCATTTATCCACAAACACATGGCTTTATGCGTTCTGAAGCGGAACTTAATCCCGGAATATCTGCTGTCTTGGTTTTTTCCACGGAAGGTGTCGTCTGCGCCCTGTAACATCCGCTTCCACTATCTCCCCTGTAAATATTCACATCACGTTTTATATTCTACTTCAAAAAGATGCATACGTGTGTCGGATAATTTTGTGCCGAAGAGTGCTGCGCAAAGGAATGAAAATGTGAAGTGGTTTCGCAAAGGAGAGAGATGCAGGAAATCGACTATGAATGATCTTTGTGTCTCTAATTACTTCATTTTGCTGCTCATATGTGAAATTCAAGCGGAAGCGAAAGAATCGAATCGATGCCGGTATATATTTTTCGTTTCTCCCTCTTTTTATTTTTTCTTTTTTCCCCTCTTTTTATTTTTTCCAGCAACTTTTCGCAAGGTTTCGTTAGGCAACTCCCGTGTAGCATGGTTTTTCTTTCGCCTTTACATAAATACGGCTATTTGTTTTCATGCTAGCCGAGGGAACAATATTGGCCCACGTGTTCGTACGCGTTGATCACGTGCGTGAAAACGTGAAGTTCACTTTTCGTGGAATATTGTAAGTAGCTCACGTTTTTGTTTCCTTGCATATCTCTTCGTTTTGTGTTACGAGTATTCAGGTTTGTTGCGCAAAGCGAAAAACCCAAGAATTGTGATATTTCTGGATAACATTAAAAATTTTTCGCATATAAGTAAATATTCTTTAAAAATAACGTAAAATTTTGAGTAACAGTATCAAGTCTTTTATGAGTAAGGGATAAAGTTACGGATAAAAAAATTGAATTATATTTAAGACACGTAATTTGTTCATTTGTCGTAAAATGAAAATCTCTTCATAAAAACTTATAAAAGTTACAATGAAGATATCAATTTTAACAAGCACGATATCTTGCATATTGAATTTTCGGAACTTGAGAAAATATTCTGTAAAGAGTTTAAACTGACGTTACAAACTGACGTTCAAACTAGCGTTACGAATGCCGTTGAGGAGGCTGCGCATTGGGAGGGAAGGACAATACTGGCCTCGCGTTTTCATCGAGCAATATCCCGTGATGTTATCTGTAATAACAAACGGAAACGATTACGAGGTATACGCGGAACTCTCTCTGGCGAAAGAATATCAAATGGGAGGACACCTGCGCTGAGAACACTATCATCTTTCGTGTTACCGAGAGGCGAGAGTGTACGAATTATATGCAGCGTGGAAGCTCACGAAGTAATAGTATGCGAATGTCGTACCGACGAGAAGTGTGGAAGCTACGAGACCTCATAGACGGACAATTTTAATAGACTTCTAATTACTGACGCTATATTCTCAGCAAGTACTCAACCAGAGTACTACTAGGTCAAGGAAATTCGCACGAGTATTCCTTACGGCGTATTCCTTTTCTCGCTGTTAATAACTAATTTTATAACTTAGGCTCAAATATAGAGAAAAATCTTATTTTAATACAAAATAAAATTAAAAAGTTATAGAAATGTTATATGTTGTATTCGAAAAGACTATATAGGAAATATGATTTTTATGAAATTTTATTTCAGTAAACTGTAAACCATTCGCAATTATACTTGTCCGAAATTAAACGATACAAATAAATCTGATAATATTATCAATTTGCGTCATATAACAATGCAAATTTTGAGCAAGTAGCTTTATAAATTTTTTTCATTTCTCTCGCCGGAGTTCTACTTTTCCTCAGGTTTTCCTGAAATAAAGCATTGAGTTAAAGCGATGATCTTGTGGGCTGTTGGATTTGAACTTTTAGTCCCTCGTAATTTTCAGAAGTAGGCCGGATTCGCGAGAGTGCCTGCATGACTGCGCGTTCTTCGCCCGGATGGGCACGCGAAAGTCGACGGGAGCGAGTAATGTTCAGGTCGTGCCTTAATTCCGCAAAATCTCAACGCGAGATGGAAACTTCCCTAACAATGATGGCACTCGTCCTTGCACGGCGTAATTTCATAGCGTAAGTTGGACGTTCCGTCAGCATTATTCTTGGGTTAATGTTTTTTTTCTTTTGAAACGCGGATATCTTGTCTTATTAAAAAAAAAAGTTCTTTAATCAAGTGTTGTTTGTCTTAAATAAGATATTATCTCAGTGACAGTGTCGTGAAATGTGCGTTCTCGACGCCGTAACAATTAAATGCATTATTTATTAGGCAAGTTGAGACTCTTATACCGTTATTATGATTTTTTTTGCTCTAAATACATGGCCAAGATTAATTAGATTTCTTGATAAATATAAACCTAAATATCTCGAAGAAAATTGGAGCATGAAATTATTCAAATTAACTTCACGTTATCCTTAGAACTGTGTATCAAGTTTCTCCCAAGAACCTCACAATGATTCGACAGAATCCACTAAACCAATGAGATCGAAATAATTAGTTTTAAAAGTATAGCGGATTGCGTAACTTGTTGCAGCTGGTCCCGTATGAAATAAGCTTTTAAATAAATGACACGGACGACTTCTCTGCGAAAAGACAAGTCGGCGACTGGCGAAGTGCTCTTGAGAAAATCTTTGCGCGGCCGTTAAGAACTTGCGGTATTTCTGATAAACTGGCTCGCCCTTTTAAGTGCATCCTACAACCTCAATGTCCTCGATATACCTGGAGAGACCATCGTTTGCGAAAGCCTCTTCATAGCGCTCGAGAAGTGGGAAAATACCAATGATTGCCTCTTCTCTTGAATAGCTCCGGTTCTTTATTATTTTCTGCTCGCAAATCGAGCGGCACGCTTCCTCCTCCTCGTCGATGTCTTTTTAGCATTTGAGAGCTAACGTCACATGCCGCACGATGTTTCTTTTTCCATTAGAGTCGTCAGCATGTGTCACGTACTTGCATCATTTTTAAATTGGCGCAATTGTTTTCCACGAACGGCCAGAGCAAGAAGCTCGGAAATAGAGCAATTAACGGGATATAATTCTTGCGTACATATTTTATGTGATCGTGCGAGAAGCTGAATAATCATGTAGCACAGCTTAGAAAGTTTTTGTTGTTATCAACATACGTAGATTTTTGAGCTTGCAATTATCCAATTACCGAATACGCGTATGTACGAAACCCGTCATTGTTTTCGCGAGCGATGATCTCAGTGTGAGAACCGGGGCGGTTTTCCTCTGTAAAGCAGTAATTTTTGTTCTACGAACGCTATACAGCGCACGGTTAATTACTTGCCCTATTCGCGATCGCTACTTTGCCGCCAACATCGTCGTCTATCTTCGAACATTATCGGCTCCCTCTTGCTCGCTTCTACGTCTCTCGTCGTCGTTTTTCAACGGCGTTCATCCGTTACCAATTAGGATAATTATCCGCTCTCTCCGTAGCGCATTGCTCTACGCGATACACTTTGGTGGCTTGCGACCGTGCTCGGCGAGCCCGAAAATCACGGTCGTTGATATCATCGATCGGCGGTGCTTGCAACCAAGCGCTTCACGTTCTCCGGTAAATGGATTAGGAAAACTTGGTGGGTTTGCGCGATCGTGCAAGATGAAGTTTCGCGATGAAGGGCAGATGGAATGACAGGAAAACCGTGTTAGGAAAATGCAGTATTACTTCGAACAAGACTTAAGAAGAATGAGCCATTCTTTTTGAACTTATCTACGACAGGCTTGGTGAAGGTATTTACAATGAAGAATGAAAGGAAAAAATAAACATACATATATATTTATATAAATTTTTATTGATATGCTAGAATTTTAAATACATTCATTGAAACAAAAATGTATTTTCTTTGACTCTCAGCAAGATTTAATGCATAATATAAAACAAAGTTTTCTTGGATTATTAACTATTACTTTAAAATAAATGGAAATTATTTCCTTTTCAATTATTATACAGTTTTGTGCTTTCGAAAATTTATTCTTGAAATAGTAGGCATTATCATTTGCCATCAAACAGTTGCTATTTAGATTTGTTTATCATAATATCTCTAAAGAAACATCCGATAATTTTACGATATTACGCGGCGCGAGTTAAACTCGGGAGAGAATATGCTATACGTATAATACACAAATTGCTACATTACACAAATTGCTGCATTACACAAATTCTCTCCATGCTGAACCCCTCAGTAAAGTCAGTGCTTCAAAGAGTTTCTTCACGCTGGAGAGATGCATATCCGTTATCATTGCGATAAGCGGTCGCAGCGATATTTTCCCGCGTTGCGGTTTGACCCCCATTGTAATATCTCGCTCCTATTGCAAGTACCAAAGTTGCATTGTCGCTGCCAGCGGGCTTCGTTCATTTTTCAGCGACCGTACGTTACATCCATTCGAAAGTCGTTCGGTTTGCATCGCTGATCGTCCTGAAAGTGAACGAGGTACTAAAAGAGGATTTAATCTCTTGGTCTCGCGTCGGCTTGTGTGTCCATTCGTTTCTCAATGTCCCGCCATTCGTTGAATTTTACGAGTTTTCACAGATCTCTCTTTCTCTTTCTCGGCAGTGGCGATAACTGCGATAGAAATTTCCCAACGACCGGTACACCGCCGAGTGTTTAGCGTCACTTGCCCGCGAAAACAACGAACAAACCTGAGAGCCAAGTTTTCCCAAATACGTTATTATTTCGCAGTATTATTATACGAGAGATGGTCGGTTTGTTGAGAAAACGTGACAGTACATCGAACAAATATTTGGACAGCGAGCGATTGTTCGACCACATCGTTTGCAATTTTTACTTTATGATCTTTTTTATTTATTTATTTTTTTCATAATTTGGCCTGTTATTTCGTGTGCACTCAGGCTTTCGTGCTCATCGAATTGAAAACTTCACAAAAATGTCAACAGCTAAATACACACGGAATATTGAGAAAAAAATTTTGTTACTCCTGATTACTATTGATTTGACGAATTTGGAATCGATTTGATGATAATTTGTCTAGTGGTCGACGTTTCAATTTTTATTGTTATATATCTTTTAATCTTCCAAATCCAATTTTCTAATTATTTTCTGAAAAATAACAATAAGAATTTTGTGATTATATTTTTATGCATTGTGTGAAATTGATTTGTTGAAAGCTTTGAAGTTAAACAATTTCATATTGAATAATTAATCGGAGCAATTATTATTCTCAATATCTTCGTCGCTTTTCGAAGTTCCAGCGCGCTACTATTAGGACGTTGTACAAGCACACACTTTTTGCCGCAATACGTTGCAATACGTTCAATGTAACGAAAGTAAGACTTTCTTTGCAGCTTCGAAAGTCCGTGATGGTAAGATTCCCTTCGGGAATCTCACTTATTATCTGAAATTTCATGGGCCCCGGGCGTCGTCTGAGTATCTACTTTCCTATCTTCCTTATTACTGCGATCCAACCAATGTCCCATTCGATGTTAAGAGACAGTCTTGCGCGCGGCAGTCGTGGTTTCCCTTTAATGACCCGGGCAAATGAGAATGACTGGCAGTTAAAGTACGATCGCCTAGTTTTATGGCAAAATGCTACGTGGTGCCGTACCGATAAGCTAATACTAAAACCATTTCGACAAAGACCTCTCATCTAACGATACAACTTGCCTTTATGATACATGTATCATTCCTCGCACAATTCTCCTATCCTTATCGATGTCGTTCTACTATTCTGACAGATTTATTCGATCTTGGGTATATTTCATGTTTTAGATGTCACATCTGATGATTTAACTTTTATAAAAATTTTACTTTTCTATAGAATTATACAGTTCAACCTGTTCTCGATTATTTTATTGGAAAATCTCGTTTTGATACATTGAGTTATGTATGTTTCAGTAAAGCTCCAATTTTAATGGAACAATCTCTAATAAAATAGAATAAAAATATTATATTCGGAGGTACGAAACATTTTTATCGAAGTATTACGAAGCGAATAAATATATCGTGCGTGAAATGGCTAAATTAATTTACATTAATGTTCATTTGTAAAAATGGAACAGTTATGAAACGAAATACAAGTGCTTTTCTATCGTGAAAATTTTCTATTATATTTAGTTATTTTCTTCATCGAGATATTTCGTAAGATATTCTTTAAATACAAGCGAGTAAATTTTTCATTCTCTTCATTGAAACAGAAAAATGGGAGAAACTGGAAGTGGGTTTTGCTAAATAAAATGAGAAAATATTTTAGACAAATATTTTTTTGTAAGGAAGGTACTCTCGTATAAAATATTTTGTGAGCCTCTTCAAAGGGGTAAGTAAATTTGTACAACCGACTTTGCTGCATTACTTTTAAAGCACGAGCCGAGATGCAGCAAACCGTACTTGGCTTCGACTAAACATCTGTAGCGACCGTTTGCTCGGGGGAAACGAACTACGCTTGGCGTTCAAGCAAGACTTCGTGAATCGGCGAGTTTGTTGAATGAATGGTAGAGAGAGAAAAAGAGAGGGGGAGGAAAAAGGGGGGAGGGAGAGAGAGAGAGAGAGAATAACAATATGCTTATTATAATTGATTGATAATATTTTTAGAAAATCCTTTTTTTATTCTTGTCTTTCCTAAAGATGTAATATTGAAAATTATATTCTAAGGTAATAGCCTAATAACAATAATATAGTTACATTTAAACTTGATTAAAGAAAGAAGTCTAAAAGAGTAGTCTGTTCAATCATCGCGGAATCTAGACGGAATCTTTCGTTGTCGATCATTAATAGGTGCAGACGGCGACAATCCGAGGAGTCGCTCGCGGATTATACAAGCGAGATTCGCTTTCACTTGGCACACACGGTCGTTCGCGCACACTCATCCATCCAGTGCTTCTATTTGTTGCCAGACCTGCTATTTCGGCTTTCGTCGTCGCTCGTTTTATCGAGGTCGAGGCATATACTCGCACGCGGCCGCACGCTCTAGTATGACGTTCTAATTTCACATAACCACGTTAAAGCAAAACGTGCATCGTGCAGAGAACGGGAACTTAAGGAACTCTCGTGCCGCCGGTCCTGCGAATGACGAAGGTAGCAGTAGCAGAGAAAGGGCCCTCGCGAAAGGAACCGCAGTTGAGCGCAAAGCAGAGCGAAATTTAAGCCCTAAACCATTCTAACATAGCTTGGTTGCAGTACAATTTGTACCGCAACGCGAACTAAAGTTTACGACAAGGCATAAATCATCCAATTGATAATAAAAAATCGCAACTTTTTATACAGTTTCTTAATAGAAAGACTAATAAAAAAATCTACAGTATATTATATATTTTTTATTAGGCTTACAGATATAGTCATACTTTTACGTTTTTTTTTTATAGGAAACGTTTTTTACGTTTTTAAATAGGAAACATATTATTTACGTGAATTAATAAAATGATGAGTTTAGAGGAAGTCTTGATATAATTCCCAATTATCTTGATATAACCAAAAGTCGTTCGTCGTTCGTCATTATTATTAACTTATGTAATTTCCAATGAACTCGACACAGCCGAATGCAATTCTTAGACTTTCTCCAAGTCGCCATACAATCAGTGAAACGTTCGTCTCTTTTTTTCGAGTTGAGGTTTAAGGACCCGTCACGTAGTAATTACGAGTTAAATGTACGACCGCAATCTTCCTATGTCTCGCTCTGTTTCTCGTAATTGAAGGACCCAGCTTGCGAGTTGTCCAAGATTGAAGTTCCTGGTGAATACTCGCGCGAATTGGCCGCTTTACGACCGCAGCTCGAGGATACTGCTTTTTCTTTTGTCATCGTCATGTTCGTCGAGATCTCCAAACATCCACCACCTGTTTCCGATTCCGCACGCGATGGATTCACGGCTCGTTGCGGTGCACGATGACGCCTCGTAAAAGTATTTTACGAGCGGCCAATGGATCCGACCGTCTCTCGTCATTACGAGCGTCTTGCGTCGTTTCCGGTGCGCATTTTAGCGAGCGAATACGTGTTTTGCTACGCGAGCGACAAAATTATTTCGTTGATGCGAACGCGCGATCTCTCGGGGTTGTGTTTTATAACCGATGTTTTTTTTCCGAGAGATAAGTTATTGATTGAACGTTTTATGTGCCACGATAAAGTGTGAAGAGCAATATATTAAAGATAAAAATATAATGTTGTGTTTGATACGTATGTACACATTGTGTAATTAGAGTAAATATTTAAAAAATAAGTTTTACTCGTGATAATTAAATAGATCTTGAAATAATCGTTAGTTCATTTTTAATGTTTTTTTGCGAGATGTACAAAAAATATTTATGGATGTAGAGAAATTATAGACAATCAAATATTATATCAATTTTATAAAAACAATTGAAAGTGCTAACTTCAAATAATGTATACTTCAAATAACTTCAAACAAACTTTAAATAATGCAAAGTTTACGAAAATTTTTAAAAATTCTGGTTTTATAAATATTGGATTCTTTCTTTCCCTCTCTTTGTCTTCGCTTTTCTAATAATTTTTGTGAATGTTTTATTCATACTTTTCCATGTTTCGTTTTACAAATAGGATTCGAGAAAAAGAGAAAGAAACGATGACATGACTTCGTGCATTTAGCTTTTGTGCGTTTCGCACGCGTGTGTTATAAACACACAGACTGTATAAATCGTTTGCGTAACGGAATCAACATTGGATTTCATCGATTATAGAATTACGGTGCGACGCATGTACTAAGGCGGACTGACATAAACAGAGCGTGGCTTGCGTAATCACACGCATCGATAAGCGCGTATCGTTGGTGGAAGAGCGTGTCGATGACGGGAGGCGAGAAATTCGGTGGAATTCAGGCGTTCGCATTTGAGCCATTTTGATAAAGGTGCCTTGATGTCTCGACAATCTTAGGTACTTATCAGGAATGTAGAAGATATTGATTCGCATACTAGTAACTAGGTTGATTATTTCAGAAATGTTGGTATCTCCGATTTTGAAATATCGTAACTTTTAAGTATGAATTGACGTGGCAATATATTTATTTTAAATAAATCTTCGAAACATGCATTAATTTTTTAAATCAATATTTAATATAGTATAACAAGGTGAAAACTTCGAATATACGCAAATAGAAACATGTAATAATTATTTACATTTTTACATGTTACATTGTTACGCTGCGTACAGTGATTGAAATGTAAATTCTACCACTTTTCGTCTAAATTTAATTATCGACGTAGTGTTTGAGATATTGCATAAATAATGCATAAGCTAAACGAGCTGCAGCTTAAGATAAAAATAGAACTTTATTAAATAGAGCTATACTAAAAGTAGACTCTAGTTTTATACCGTTTAAAAAAATCGAATTTTTTTTAGCAGTTATTACTATTTTATGGAAGTAGAGGTAGCTCTTTCGTGTCATGATATATTCGGAATGAGTTTAACCCTTTTATGACCATTGAGACCTCTCGATGTGACTTACTTTTTATAGCCACGTAAGTTTATATTGGAGACTCTAAGTCACTTCTCAACGTGAGCATAAGCTCGTATTATCTTTTCATGTTGTGCGATTTACTTAAACTCTCCGAAAGTATCACCGGTCTTTCAAAAAGTCTTTCCGTTTTACTTTATTCGTGTTTGCGAAAGGCATGAAACTTCGGCACGAATAATTAGTCTTTATAAGGATTTAATCCGTTGTTGAAGTTAGCGAAGGAAGCACGCGATCGAGGAACAGGGTCGGAGATCGCGCGCGACAGGCCGAACGTGCGGCGCGTGCCGCGCGCGGTGTCGCGATAGGCCGCACGCGTTTGCTCTCTTCGAAATACATGCATACTTATACACGACGAATGCCTGCGACGCAATCTCGTTTTCTTCTTCCGTTTACCGTCGCAATCATCGGTCTCTTGGCTCGCCACTGCGCCTCGGTCCCCTGACCACTCGCTATTTTCGATTTCTGGTTAGCAACCCGGAACAGTGCACTCCACGTTTCAGGCACACTCAAAAATAATATTTTGAGATTTAAACGATTAACGTTATTTTGATATTCAAACTTTTGTTTTTATATTTTATACATATATTTTTAACCCTTAAATGTCACACTTCATGAGAATAACATAAATGTCACATGGGGTCATTTTGACCCCAACGACAAAAATGCTTGCTACAACGA
>VBVR01003363.1:0-17951 GCA_011638315.1 Tetramorium parvispinum
AAGAGACAGATTTTAATCTTCTTACCTTTAATCTACCATTCCTGCCTCATAAAGGGGACCTTCTTCTTCATAAAAATTTTCTTCAAGAGCCGATCTGATCGCTCTTCGTAACGATTTATCGCAGATAGGCGTTTCAGAGCATTTCGGAGCGCATGAGTAATAGCTCGAAATTTCAATGAAAACGACTTCGGGCGGCTATGAGACCTTTTGTTCCTTATTCTAGAGGGTTCAAAGGATTTTTTAAGCCAATAAAAAAAATCGATTTTTTGAAATTTCAGTGGTCTAACCCCTTAACAGGAGATAAAAAGAGGGTTTGAAGGATTATGAGATAAATTACAATCCATTTCGAAAGCAACAAATTGATACATAAATATGTATTATTTCATACTATGAAATCATATGCGACAAGATGCAAAGAGCAATCGCAATTATTTCCATTTTATAAAAATGAAATTTTATCCTAATTACATGTACTTCATGTTCTCTATGAAATATTCTCCATATTTTCTTTTCTCTTCTACAACAGAAAATATACATACATATCGGATTATATATTCTTTTATATATAGAGAGAAATGTAGCACATACATATCACATAAAAATCGGTTTAGATAAAAAGTTCATTGTTACAATTCAGAGTATAAATTTTCCATCTCAATTAGAATTTCAAGTGAAAGCCACCGCCAACCGGCGGCGCCCTGCCACCCTCCATCAAACCCATATGGAAACCGGAGTTGCTCAAATCGGCATCGTCACCGTCGCCCAATTGTTTATATTCTCTGCCGCCACTCGGTGGCTTCGGGGACGCATTGTGTGTTCTAATTCCTTGCTCTGACTTGGCGGGCCACGTAGGGAACATTTGCGGATCGATTGGCAAAGGCGCTTCAGTAAAATAGCCATGGTTCAGGGCGTCTTCGGCGGTTACACGTTGTCGAGGATCATAAGTTAAGAATCTGAAAACAACATAATTATGCTTGTAATAAAGCTTACTTAAAAATATTAGACGCTTGCACATATTATTCTCTATACTAGAAATAACTTACTTGTTCAGCATCTCGATACCTAAATCAGACAATGATAAACTAAATCTTTGTCTGAGATTATTTACAGGATAATGCGCAAACGGAATTTTTTGTACTATGGGTAACTTAGAATATCCTGGCCAGATCCTATCACTCGGTGTACCTAGCTCCTTAAATATTTTATTTAATTGATCTATATCCGACTTGCCCGGGAACAGTGGTTCCATTCTTAAAAGCTCAGCAAAAATACACCTAAAAAGGTAAAAATTATCATAAATATCGTAGTTTATATTTATATATATTTAAAATTGTACTTATATTTAATACTATTATCTATTAATATAGCCAATTTAAATAAACTGTATTAAATATTTTAAAAAATTACACTTACCCTACGGACCACATATCTATAGGTGTACTATATATTCCTGCATATTCTTTATCACACAGTAATAATTCAGGTGCTCTATACCAAAGCGTTACGACGATCGGTGTGTATTGCCTCAAGGGAGAGCCGTATTCTCGAGCTAAGCCAAAATCGCCGACTTTCAAAATGCCCCTATGACTTAACAGCAAATTGGACGTTTTCAGGTCACGGTGTAATATCCAATTATCATGTAGATGCGTGACCGCGCGTAACAATTGTTGCATAAGACACTTAACTTCTCCTACAACAAACGGAAATTCCAATTTTCCTTTACACATTCCTTCGCACATTTCATTATAAATTGATAAAGATGGATACGCAGTAACAGCATAAAGTTTAATATATGTATGTAATCTATGAAATATACAATTATTCTATATATAAATTATAATTATTTTTATAAATTTTTAATAATTTCTCAGATTACTTTTATATCATTGTAATTTTTAACTTGCATCTCCGTTAAAATTATTTTTTATTTTTCGACTTATGCTGTTATTACGCCCAACTCTTTGATTAATTTCCTACATTATGTAATAATACTCACCGGGTATAAAAACTTGTTTCTTCTGCTTCATAGTTTCTATCAGCGATTTTAGATCGTGCTCCACGTAATCCATAACAATAAATATCTTATCCATGTTACTACCGACGACTATCTCCCGCACGGTAACAATATTAGGATGCTGTGCTTTCAATAACGTATTGATCTCTCTCAGACTCGTAATGGGAAAGCCTTCCTTCTCCTTTTCCATTTTCAATCGTTTCAATGCGACTATCTCATCCGTACGTTTGTCACGTGCTCTGTACACGACTCCATATGTACCTTCTTCGATCCGATTTAGACATTGGAATTCCTCGACGCTTCTACAACCTAAAGAGTAAACAATTTACAATGTATCTATATAAGTAAAAATAATGAAACATGAAGCGTCAAAAATTATATTTAAAATAAAATTAATACTAAAAATTAAATAAATATTAATATAATTATAAAAATTAAATTAATATTAATTAAAATTAATAAGATAAAAATGAAAACATTACAGTGAAGGAATAAGCAAATTTGAATTAATTTAATTAAAAATTATTTACGATGAAAATTTTAACCTGAGACTTTTTTGTTCCTTCAATTATATTTCTTTTCTTTTACATTTACTTGTATAGCATTTTTTGCTGTACCTTGAATAGCCGGTAGATATGGCGGTAACTCCGGTTCTTCCTCTTTCTTTTCCTCTTCTTCTATGGTTTTCGAGGCATTGTTGGAATCGACATGTCCCGGAGAGTCTCCATCCGAATGATCGGATTTCGCTAATCGATCGACGGACAGCGGACTTGGATTGTTGTATTCCGAGCCATCATTAGAATCGCCAGCAGAACCTTTATTCGATTCGTTAGACTCGTCGTCATCGTCGCTGCTCGATTCTGACGAGTCAGACGAATGTCGCTCTGAAGACCTCTCATGCGGACTTCGCTCTCCTTCGGACGAGTGTCTAGACTCCGCTGATTTCGAGCGCGCGCCCTCGGAACGAGTAGGACTAACACTTTCATCCGATAGCTCTACGATCGAAGGATCTGGATTGTTATCTGGACTCATGGGTCGTTTCTCGCCTCTCTTCATTCTCCTCGCTTCCAGCTCCATTCTAGATACCTCCTTTCGCCTAGCCATTTCTCTGTCGGCTTCCAACAGCCTTTCTTTCCTAAGTTCCTGTTCCGTCATCTCTTTCGGATCCTTAATCTGTATCGAGATCTCATTCTGCACATCCATCTCATTTATATCATCAGTTACGATCTCCATCGCTTCTCGCAGCTGCTTGTCTCGGTGCTCCTTCTCACGCTCCACCTTCTCCTGGTCCCTCTCGCGAGCTCTGTCGTGCTTATGAGATCTCTTGCGACGTTTCTCGGATCGCTCCATCAGTTCGCTCTCCGAGAACTGCTCGTCCATGATCACTCGTATATGCCTCTGCTCCTCCATGCGAATCTCCCGGCGTTCCCTACCATCGTCCACGGTCCGTATGTCACGACGCTCCCGAAGGTCTTCCATCCGCACTTCTCGCCGATCGCGCGATTCTCGCATCTCTCGCAGGTCCTCTAGTCGCACCTCGTGTCGAGACGACTCGATCTTGTAACTGCGACTATCTCGCGGATCCTCTCGTCTCTCCCTTCTCTTGTCCAATAATCTGGATAAAATAAATATGTTCATCTAATTAAACTTTCGAAAGAAACGATTCATGCAAATAATTGTTTTACATTTTGTAAAAGAGACAACAAGAGAAATTCTGAGACGCAACATACCTTTCTCTCAAATCTTCTAGAACGCGGTCTCCTGTACTCCTTTCCTTGCGATCGTGCCTGGAGGACTCCCGGTCTCTAGAATGGCTCTCCATACTCCTGTCTAGTCGCTCCATTCTTTCGCGGTTCCTCTTGGAGCTTTCCATACGCTCAGATCTCTCCAGAGGCTCGCCCACATGTCTACGATGCCTGTGCTTGTCCCTGTGCCTGTCTTCGCGCTCGTGCTGACGCGACTTGCGCTCCTTCTCATCCCTACGATTTCTCCTGTCGCTGTGTTTCTCCCTCCGCCGGGACGAGCTAGATTTATGATGGCGAACTACTGCCTGCGGTGGTTTAATGTCCAAGGAGTCGGCCGTGTCGCCACCCTCTTCTTCCGAAAAGCTGCAAATATCGAATGAAACAGGTTAATGAATTAAGGTTAATGAATTGACGGTATTAGTAATAGCAAATTCGATCGCCTGCACTAGTGTGCACTGAGTGTAAATTTTCCCAGTGCAACGTGTTCGATTGGTGACCTTTGTTTGGTGCACTGCACTCGTCACATTTGATTACAATGCACTAGTCTAATGCACATCTTATGTTGTATTCGATGAGTGTCACACTACTCTAGTATAATATTGTTTTTATTTTCGGACATACAAGATAAACTGAGCGAGTGCAAAATTTATTGCACAATCAATTTTGACAGTGTAGTTGACTATTAGCAGAAAATAGTGCGAAGGTTAAAATGGAGTTTAACCATTTATGATTTTAGATGAAATATTAGAAAGTAGCAGTAGTGAAGTAACGAGGAGGAAGTAAATTTTATTACAAATTTGATTCAAAAAAAAGAAAGAAAATCTAAAATTAAAATTCTTTTAGATATCATAAATGACCCGGTAAACACAAAATAACAATAATGTAACGTCAATGTTATAATTTCCTACTCAACAATATAACTACAATGTAACATGTCTTGTATATAACAGTTATATTGTTGAGTAGGAAATTTTAACATTGACGTTATATTACTGTTACTTTGTGTTTACTGGGGAGTATTCGGATAAAGAAGTAAGTAAATTTATAACAATAAAACAATAAAGTATTTATATATGTGTATATATTTATAGTCATGTTGATTTTATCGTTGCTTGCCACCAGTGTAATGTTGAATGGCTGCAGGAGTGCAGTGCAGTGCCAGTATTGCATTACATTAGTGTTGTACTGAGAAAGGACAGTTGACTAGAGTACCAGTGCTAGTACAGTTTAGTACAACACGAGTTCAGTGTTAGTGTAAATCGATCGAATTCACTATGAATGATACCGAGCAGCACGGCACGACGTACCTTCACTCGCGTCTACGGGTTGAGCAGCCTCCTGTGACTCCTCCACCTTCGCCTCCTCCATTCTTCCTCGTAGCCAGACGAAGCTTGGGCGCGTTACAGCAAATTATGCCAGCCGATCGCCCGTCCCTTCAGCGCCCGCGCGCACACATCGACGCGCGGATGATCCCCGAGTGACGTGCGACGTGAAGGATGGAGTGTGCGACACTCGCGCGCACAATGGACAGGTCCACCGTTACGTTCCCGCGGCTTCTCGCTCAGGTTTATAACCTAAACGGCGCGTCTCGCAGCCTCCGCTCGGACGTGGGGGACCTGCTCCGCTCTACGTACGGAACGAGCGCCGACGACGCGAGCGCGCGTCTATCCCGAGTCGGGGCGCTGACCGCGGCGCGCGGATGAGATTGCTCCGGAGGACGGGTCGTCAACTCGTCACGCGGCGGGCAGGTTCCGTGACGCGACGAGGCACAGGCACGAACAGGGCGGAAGCTGGACGCGCGATGTGATGCGACGCGACGCGCGCAAAACGAGTTGCACACGCGCGCCGCGCTCCTGTCAAGTCACCGCACGATGCCGCACGACGCGACCGTCCCACGTGATTCAGTGCCGTGACTAGCAACTTTGGCAGCTTTGCAACTGTTGTGCAAGATTTTCGATTGAATGCCTAGCGCTTTACGCTTTTCCAACATGTTTGCTCAGCGGTCGCCATTTTTTTTCCAGCGTAGTAAAAGTACGCTGAATAAGCGGAACATTTGATATTTATTATTTGATATTTACTATATTGTAAATATCAAATTTTGAATGCGCAGCGCAGCGCAAGTGCTTACTAAGCGGCTTGTTCTGCTGAACGCGGCTATTGATACATCGGGCATAATTGGTATACTATATATACAGGGTGTCAGAAATAAAAGGACCCACACGAAAGTTAGAGGTAGAGCGGGTCAAACCGAGAAGAAAAGTCATGTACCATTTTATAAAATTCGCAATAGTTATTGAGTTATTAATTGTTAAAAATCGGTAGAAAGCATTCAAGATAAGATAATTTACTTTTTTATGTATTGTTTCTTATTTATATAAGTATCTGTTTAATCTTCCTTCAGCAATCTGAATTTTTTGAGGCACAAACAAAATTGCTTCCTTCAATATCTCTTTATAAATTTCGTATAAACTTTGTATAAACAATTTGATTTTAACATTTGGCTTTAACACTTGTTGGATATTGTAGTAGAGATGTTCAACAAATGGTTCAGAATTTTTCTGGATTTTTTGAAAGCTTAGACTATAGAAAATAACTAAGGATAAACTTAAAAGATCCAGTTTGCCGTTAATCTTCCTTCAGTAATCTGAATCTTTTAAGGCACAAACAAAATTACTTTCTTCAATATCTCTTTATAAATTTCGCTTTGTATAAACAATTTGATTTTAATATTTGGCTTTAAAACCTGTTGAATATTGCAGTAGAGATGTTAACAAGTAATTCAGAATTTTTCTGGATTTTTTGAAATTAGAATATAAAAAAATAACTAAGGATAAACTTAAAAGATCCAGTTTGCCAACAGCGTTAGTAAAAAAAAATGATTGCTGACACAGAGTTAAGATGAAATACTTATTGTTAGGTACGAAATATTGGCGCAACATCTAACTGCGTCCCTGTCCTAGTTGCAACGCTACACGTGACCCGTGACCCCCGCGGTCCACGAAGCGGTGGAGTTTGCCTGCCAGCTGATTCATTTGACTGCAGCTGTTTCCAGATTGCTCGCTGGTATTTAAAATGAAATTAAGGATGATATATCGATCGGGAAAACGGAAAGGTGCTATAACGCAGAAAAAAAAAACAATCTAGATGCAAACGCATGCAAAATGATTACAGATTTGAAGCATTCTTTATAAAAGAAACAATGGATTGCAATTCGAAACGCATGAATTTTATATTATGCCAATTAATTTAATGCTTTTGCAGATCTCGATTTCTTGTAAAATAGACGCAAGTCCGGCAGCGACGTTTATCCCAGTAATTATTTCATTGGCGAGAAATTCAGTCGTTATTAAAAGTTGAGAGAAACATGAGAGTCAAAAGTTTACTCGTTGCAATTGATCAATTTCCCATCCGTATGTTTATAAAGATTAAATCTGAAGCAAAATATGAAAGAAAACCTATTGTTTTGGAGTCGGCATGAAATACAACGAAAGCTGCGCTTTTTCGCACATCCTTGTTCTATTGAAAACTTTCTCTTTTTCTCCCTCGTGATCGAGAAAATGTTATTTATCAAACGTTTCCTCACAAGGATAAGATATTCAATATAAATATTCTGTATCTAGTAATGTATATTGAAATAAGAGAGAAAGAGAGAGAGAGAGAGAGAGAGAGAGAGAGAGAGAGAGAGAGAGCGCTAGTGACACGCGACAGCGAGGTTAGTTTTCGGCGGGACGTGAGTGTGTCACTGTAGGAGTATATGAGAAAAAGTTGAAACTTCTTAGGAAAAAGAGTAAGAAAAAGAAAAGGATTAACGAATTTACTTGGCTATAGCGAATAAGTGTCTGACGGCCAATGAATAAAGCCCTTTGCTAGGCTAATGGCACGTTAAATACCCCTTAAAAAAAAAGACGTGAATGCGAGATTAACTCTCGCCCACGAGGGATCGTCCGCTCGAGGACCGGCGTATACGAAAAGTTACACGTCAGCAAGCTCGGCGGTTCCACGTGCAGATGCGCAAGTGACATCACAAACATGATTTTTTATTTCTTAATGTAAGGGATATCTCGCTCGTTAGTAGCTCGTTAGTGCGATCTTCCTGCATGGTGTGTAACTTGCAAATCAAGTTCTCTAGCGTTAAGAACCTCTTTTCCTTTGGCGATTATTTGTTTTTCATTCCGCTGCTCCTTTAACGGAATAATTCGATTTTTATCTCGTGAGAATATTCAATCTGGAAAACTTTGCGCTTAATCTCTAACTTTACTTTCGGTTGTCGCATGTGATTTACTTAGTTTTAGATTTATAAGTCTTACTTATTGTAATAGTCTTCCTTAATATTGATTGATTTTTCCTTTTGCTATTATCTGCAATCTGTTTTCTAGCTGTTGCTACCTTAGAATAATTAAATTTTTATCTCGGGTTACGTAAGATTATTTGTTTTGGAGAATGTGCATTCGTGGTCGTAATTTGTACTGACTGTAATTTAATCAACTTTAGATTATATTTGTAAAAATCTTGCTTATTGTAGTGAGTAGATATTCTATAATATAGATCAGAAAATTGTCTTTATATTAGTATATAGCGTATATCTATAGATATGTTCTATATAATTCAATTTATCTTTGTAGAACACCCTTAATCTTATTCATAAACATGCTGTTACTAATATTCATATGCAAAGTACTCTTTATACTCATCCTTTTGCCAATTCTATTGATAAAATGGAGAAAGTTTTATTCGAAGAAGCGTGAGGAGAGACAACAAACCGGAACAGTTGTTGGGATCTTTCATCCATACTGTAACGCAGGTGGAGGAGGTGAAAGAGTACTTTGGGCTGCGATTCAGGCTATACAGAATAAGTATGTATCAAAGTAATGTTTTTATGATGTCTAATATTGAAACAAATTGACTTGTCAAACTTAAGATACATTTCACTATTGTACTTCTTATTTTACATTAAACTCGACTTACTTGAATTACTTATATCTTATGTATGGTTTCAGATATCCTGATGTACATATAGTTATATACACTGGTGATCTTGAAGCAGATCCTGAAAAGATTATCAGCAGAAGTGAAAAGACATTCAATATAAAATTACGGTCCAACGTCGAATTTGTCTATTTGCATGGACGAAAATGGGTGGAAGCCTCCACATATCCTTATTTCACGCTTTTGGGACAAAGCTTGGGATCCATTTGTCTGGGCATTGAGGCATTAAACAATCTTACACCAGGTAACATAATAAAATGTTTAAATATGAAATAAATACTATTTTACAATTTCTATTAAACAAAGATACAAATAATACATGATTATACAAATTGTAGATATATACATCGACACAATGGGTTATGCTTTCACGTATCCTTTATTTAAATATATCGGTGGTTGCCGAGTCGGGTCGTACACGCATTATCCTACTATTTCGACTGATATGTTGAAATACATCTACAAGAGAATCGTTGCACACAACAATCGAAGGATTATTGCCAGAAATCCTTTCTTTTCAGGAGCGAAATTCATTTACTATAAAATATTCGCGCGTGTAAGTATATAACGAAAAATTCAATCGTTTTATCATAGGATAAGAAATATGTTTTCAAACAATTATTTTACAATAGAACATTTCAGTTGTATGGATTGGTTGGCAGTTGCTCTGAGATCACGATTGTAAACTCTTCGTGGACTGAAGACCATATCAACAGTATCTGGAAATGTCCATTGAAAACGCATCGAGTGTATCCTCCGTGTGATGTGGAGCATCTTACTGAATTGCCGTTCCTCAGCGATGAGGAAAAGGGTAGCTGTATACGTATATTGGCGGTCGCGCAATTCCGACCGGAGAAAAATCATCCGCTCATGTTGAGGGCGATGTTTGAGCTAAGATCTATTCTTAAGGAGGAAGTCTGGGAAAAGGTGGGTTAATCATTTATCTCATAGCATCGAAATTGTATTCTAAATTCGATTGTAACTTGACATTTAGGTCAAGTTAATCTGCATCGGTTCCTGTCGAGACGCCGAGGACGAAAAGCGCGTTAAGGATATGCAAGATTTGGCTAAACACTTGGCTTTAGACAAAAATGTCGAGTTCAAAATAAATGTACCATACTCCGAGCTTGTATCTGAGATGCAAAGAGGAACGATTGGTCTGCATACAATGTGGAATGAACATTTTGGTATTAGCATCGTAGAATCCATGGCCGCGGGATTAATTATGGTGGCTCATGCTTCTGGTGGTCCAAAGTATGTATTAACTCTGAGTTTCGTAAAAATCTTAATAAAAAAAAGTTTTTTATCATAAAAATTATTCTATAATTCTAGGGCAGACATTATAGAAACACGAGCGGGTAGTGTAACTGGTTTTCTAGCAGAAGACGAGATGGAATATGCTAAAGTACTAGCATCTATTATACAAATGCATCCAAAGGAACGAGATGCTATTAGAATAGCTGCCAGGTACAGATACAATCAAGAATCTTTTATATTTGACATTGTAAAATAAAAATTCTACTATATACCGATTCCCTTTTTCAGGTCATCTGTAAATCGTTTCTCAGGCCACATATTTGAAAAAGAATTCTTACGAGCGATCGAACCGTTTTTCAGATCAAAACAAGAATAATGTTTGTATTATAATTACTTTAAAATGGTAAATTATGGATATGTGTGTGTGCAAATGACTCGTTTCAAAATCAGAATGCATCTTTAGTACGTATTACATTATATCCCGTATACATAATAGTGTGAAATGAATATGTAATAAATAAGAATATTTTCTATACGAAATATTTACTTATTTAGAAACGCGAAATTTTATGCTTGATTTGCATTAATTTAGAATATATTACAGTACATTAAACAATTATGATTTAGCACACAAAAATCATAGTACTTTGTGTATATCATGGCGCTTGTTAATGAATCGCGCGCGCGTATGTATTTAAATAACTAAATATTCTTATAAAATCTTAGAAATATTTAGAAATAGTATTTATTCTTGAAAGTTTACGAAAGTATGTGTGAACGTTAATGTACGTCGATGTTGCAATTTATTTGTAACAGTAAAGCCAATTCGATCGACATAATACTTACGAAATTGTTAATCATATGCGCAACGATATAAAATATTGTATGATTATTGCCTAATCAGTGTTCTCGTTAATCAATTCACATCCCTGGCACTCCAAGATATGAGACAAAGTATCCCCGTCTTCGGCACTTTTCGATAATTTGAAACGAAGTCCACGTTTACCTAGCATTATTTCCGCAACCTGTATAGCAGTTTGCGTGTGACAAGTGAGCTCCTCATCTCCGACTTTGATCTGCGATGTACCTTTTGCCAGTGCCATTAAAATTATCATCTGTAACAAATAACACGGTTAATTTGAAAGTTAAAGTATCATTTTGAACTTGCTGCTTATGTACTTACCTGGTCTTGTGTGTGTTCGTCAACACACGCTCCTGTTAAGAGAGGCTTTAAAATTTCGTTAGCTGCCGTTTCACTCGGTGACGATCCGTCTTGGCGTTGCAAGGAACCTAACCCAGAGCCGCCAAGAACGCATCCCGTACTGGTGTTACACACTATACTAATATTCATTTATGTTTACATAGTTGCCAATTTTTTATTTGATGTGAGATTGCAAAAGAAATTTTAATACAATGATTCCTTACTTAATACCAGAGCCGGTTCCAACAATCATCGCTCTGTCTTCCCTGTAAGCTTCAATCGTAATCGGGGGTACTCGAATGTTGCGTTTCATTAATTTATTTTTTAAAATCATTTCAGCATTGCTGGCCATTTCATGCGCCTCCTATAATACATAACAAACATAATTAACTCAAATTTTACTAGAATTTACTTGTAGATTTCATTCAAATGACATACGCGTATGTGAACCGGTCCAGCCACATAAGACCATCCTGTTATTCCTCGAGGAATTCCCAAATCGAGCAAAGTAACCGCATTTAAGTTCCTGATCGGTTTTATACGTAAATGTATCTCGCCTCCTCCCTTCGGATAATATCCCCTCCATTTATCATTAATTATAGTATAAATAGAACAATTTAACCGTAAATTTAAGATCAGGTACAATAAATTTAGTGTATATACCTCTTCACGATTATGAAATCAAAGTCTGCTCCGAATTTGTTCAGCATTGGCTTGAACACTTCTGTCAGATATTCTATTTGCGGGCCCATAGGAACGTTCGTGCCACCTTTAAGGATGAGCGTGATCATATCACTGCACGGAAAGAAGAGGGCACATGGCAGAGCTACTTGTGCCAACAAGCCAATGCATCCGGCGGTTCGCGTATCCGCTACAAATACCTTCTGGTTCTTGTTCAGTGGACCCGGCCGGAATTCCAAACGCGTCGAGCCTATGTATCCACCTCTGACTTGAGCATTACACATATCTCTGACAAGTTCCAAACCTGCAACAACGCAGAATTCAGCTTTCTATATCTCGCACAGTCAAACGTGGAGCACTGAATTCTGCTTTCGCATTACCTTTCAAATGTTGCGCCGCCAGTCCGGGCTTGGGTCTTCCAGCGCGTATGTTCTGGATTTCGATTGGAATGCCATACAGCGTGCTCAGGCTTAGGGCAATTCTCAATACTTGTCCACCCTTCGAAGAAGAATCAAGATTAGCATTGTATATTATAGATATTTTATAAATATGGCGCATTTTTTTAAAGAGACAGTGATTTATATATTCACAGAACTTATTTGCCTTGCTCTAAGTCTAAGAAAAAGGATAGGGAGTCTCATGTGGAACAAGTCATCTTCAGATATATAAGCTCTATATTAAATGTGTAAAAAAAGAGTGAAAGATACACAGCTGTCAATGTTGACACACTTATCATTTTGTAGACACGCAGATACACTTATCAAATATTTATCAAATTAAACATTACAGGAAATGTTTCAAAGAAGATATCTTAATATTAAACAGACACCAAAGACGTGTAAATAATGGAATACTTTAAAACGCAGCTCGCTCTCTTCAAGCTGTCACAGTCAGCATATATTTAACATACAACTCGATGTATTTAATTTGAAAATGATAACATTTAGGCTCATTTTCCACATCGTACTTACACCCTCGCCCAAACTGCCGTCTATTTGCACGATGGTCGACATGACGCGATTCCCGAGCATTCAAGCACTCCGGTCCGCGTCGAAGGGAAGCCGTCCGCCGAGTTCGCTCCCGGTTCCGCGTTTATTTTCGGCGCGCCGTGCGAACTTCTGGGGAAAACAAAGATATGTAAGCCGTTGATTGTAAGCGCTCGCTCGGGGGAAAGCGGGGAGAACACTTACATCTAACTATAGAAACGAAGCTATAGAACGAATCCTGCTCGCCACGTAAAGCCGCCGCCGGCAGTTGATCGTCGAGATCTGTCAAAATCCTGAATTCTCGTCCGCGGTGGCGAACGAGATACTTCACGGCTGTGCCCCTCAAGAGGGGCGAGGGGAAAGAATAAATCTGACAATCTGATCGTTCCGCAGAGCGGGAAGACGCGCTGCTTTCACGTCACAGAGAACCTTTTCTCGCTCTGTAGAAGCTTGTAGAAGCGATATCGTATCGTGCTGTTCTCCTTCCTGGCTCATTGCGTCGACACGAGGCTGATGAGGCTCGCGGGTGGACAAATACATCCCCACGTCTCTATGCTAGAAATGTAAAACGAAGCATAGCGGAGGCATCGCAGATTCTCGTTGATTCTCGTCACTTCGGAAGCGATAACGGATGCTCCGCGAGCGACTAGCGTAACAGCGTCAAACAGCATGGACTGAAAACGCGGAGTGTTATCTGCGGAGAACTCGGAAGAATGTAATTTTCAGTGTGGACGTTTCGTGGACGTCCGCACAGAGGCGTCCGCGAGCCACCTTCAAACCGGGAGCTCTCTCTCTCTCTCTCTCTCTCTTTCTTCCTTCCTCTTTCTTCTTTATAAATGAGGACGTCTGGAAGGGGAATTTTCTCTCTTTCTCTCTCGTATGCTTGGAGCAAATTATAACAGTAGCTAAACGAGAGAAAGACTCCCTGGCTTCTCTCTCTCTCTCTCTTTCTCTGGTTTTTCCTGTCTTTCTCTCTCTTTTTTTTTCTGGCTTTTCTCTCCCTTTCTCTAGCTTGTCTCTCTCTTTCTCTGATTTTTGTTTCTTTAATTCTCTCTCTTTTTTTTCTGTCTCTGTCATTTCTCTCTTTCTTCCTCTTTCTTCGACCTCTCTCTCTCTCTCTTTCTCAGTTGGTCTGCCGCGAGGAAGGCGACCCGCGACAGTGGCGCTGTTTGACAAGCGCAACTAGTAACCGAGCCGAAGCGAGCTCCGTATTCCCGATCGGACCCTTCTGTCCTTCTGCGCGGAGTGCGACGAGGTTAAAACAGCTGTTCTGCTGGATGGTCGCGTTGACAGGGACGACGATCAAGCGGATGAGAGATCCATCGGAAGTCCAGGCACTTAAATGATATCGCGAACATTCCGTGGGGAAATCGAGAACGTCGCGCTCAAACGCAAACGGCAAATCGACACTCTGAAAATCTTTAACGACAAGTAAGGGTAAAATCCCCCCTCGGCCAAGGTGGTGGGAAGAGGGGCTTCTCCCGTCGACGTTGTAACCTCTCCTCGTTACCCTCACTTGAGCCGCATTACCGTCGATGATACGGGTCCTCGTCGGGCCGCGAATGGCCGCCCACACCGCAGAAAACAATCGGATTGCCCGTCACGATTGTTCGCTGCTCCCTCCGAGCACGTCGGCACGATCGCGAGTTTCCCTCTTCCCGAGAGGGAGGAGGATACTCGTGATCGTCTCCGAGACTTTTTGCCCCTTTCTCTCGAGTCACGCGGATGTCGTGCGTGTCTCGATGAGCGCCCCATAATCGAGATAAGACTGGCTAATAACATTAAGATTTAATGCTGGCTCAAGGTCACAGTTGGTCTCTCAAATTCTGCTGGTCGCAGAGCGCCCTGCGGGAGTGTAACGTAACAAATGCTTTGCAGTGTGATAGAGCTCCGAGAAAATGTGGACTATCGTGTGGAATTTCGAGCTGGCGATAGACGAATGGCTATTATGGTTTCCCTGTCGCCGAATTTCCCGCTGGAGAAGCCGCTGCTTCGAGTTTCCCCACCGATAAGCCATCCCTGGTGCAACGAGCACAGTGAAATCACCAGTGCGCCAGGATTACTCAACGTAAGCGGGGAAATTTGTATAAAAACCTTGTGTGAAAAATGTGTATTATATACATTATTCTTAACTAAAATAAAACGCTGATTATCTAATAAGAATTAATAAGAATAGACCAACTAATTGAGCCAACTAATTGAGGAAAGATTTTGTTTAATGCAACTTTATTCTCCAAAGAATAGAAATATAAAAGTTAAACGTTAATTTTTTTTAAAGAAGACTAAGTTGAAATGTTTATTTTTGTACTTCTATTCCTTGGTGGATAAAGTTGTATTGATACAATATCCTTATGATTTAATTAATTGGCCTATTATTTTTGTTAATTCTTATATCTTATATTTTTATATTTTATTTGTGCATTTTATTTTTATGTATTTTCTCCGCCTGTGATAATAAATCTCTCGCCAGTTTTCAGTACACAGTGACCTTGGTCGAGTTGTTCAAGCTATTATCAGAGAATTCAGCAAGAATCCGCCACAGTTGTTAGAGGATATTTCACCTGGTTCTACTAAACCTCATCCAGGTATGCATTGCCTAGAGATGTGCGAATCGAAATTTTTTTTTATGTCGAATTGAATCGAATTGGTAAGATTCAGTTTGATTTAAATTTAAATTTTTATGATTTAAATCTGAACCATTCAAAATTTTTAAATTTAGATAGTTTGAATATGAATTATATATATAATAAATTTTATAAAATCATTTTTTCATTAAAGAAAAGCAATACAATCATAGTTAATAAGAGCATTTATATATTTTTCTATATCAAGATATTCTCTTATTAGCTCAGAGTTAAAATTCAAGTTCGCACATCTTTATGTCGCCGTTTCACTCATTCTGTCATGTACCTATTGGTATATAATGAAATCTTATACTCTTATTAAATCTTAAACTTAAATCAATACTTTTCACGTTCGATTACAGACATGCAGGGAAGAAACTCACCGTCTTACTCGCTTCAGCAGTATCCCGTTGAAATTCCGTCGACGTCGTTCAATTCGTACTACAACACGCAGTTCCCGCATCTGTCGTCCTCCAATGCGAACACGTGCATTTATAATTACAATTATACAAACTCCGGTCACACGTACGTCTCGTCCTCGAAATCGTTCGGCGGCACGTCACATCACTCGACGTATATTCCAAGTTCGAGGAATAGCGCTCTGCAAAATTCTACGTCCGCGCGGTACACCTCGGATCAGCACAGCGCGCCTTACTTGAATTCTCATTACGCGAACGCGAACTACCAGCAACCGTTGGCGAATCAATCGCAGGCGAAGACGCCACAGAGCATAATATTTCCCGAATTAAATAATTTAACTAACGAGGAATTGAAGAGGCTCAGTGAGGATGATGACAAGCTGGACGACTTTCTGGAAAAACATTCCCAAATTAAGGATATAAATGCGGCGATCGAAGATGCTATGGATTGGGTTGAAAAAACTGCCGGTAAGAATATAGAAATACCTTTACTATTAAAATATTAAAATCACAGGAAAACACATTTTTCTATTAATTCCTTCAACTTGTTTCGCATATCTATCGACGTTCTGATTTAATTGCCTAAAAATCTGAATCTCTTCTCGTAGAAGTTAATGCAGCCAAAGAACCCGAACTGACGCAATTGCAGGCTGATGTAGCAGACAAGGTGAAAACGGTGGCGGCGTTGAAAGCCAGATACGATAATCTCATACAACGATACAACAAATTGTCCGAGGTCTTCACGCCCGATCACATAAAAGAATGTTTGAGGCAGGCAGCGGATGAGAGCCATGAAGATAGTGAAAAAATTGCGGAGGATTTTCTCAATCGAAAGATCGACGTGGAGCGCTTTCTCAGCACGTATATTGAATGTCGAAAGTTGGGCCAAGCTAGGCGAACTAAGGAAGAAAAACTGGCGCATCAATTAAACGAATTGAAACGAGCTGGTTTCTGAGAGATGAATATATATATATATATATAACCATTTTTTTCTATGACTCGAACAAAACTGTAAATAAGACTTAGTTAAATTAAACGTTGTGAATTTAAATTTCTAGCATTCGTGATTACCAAATATCTAATATGGCTAGAAGATTCGATTGAAGAGTTGGCTAAAATGTATTTTGCATAAACACGTTACGTTTACGTTTTCGCTTCTTATTTACGCTGCATTTTAAATTATTTTGAACCGCGTAGCATTCCAGAATTGACATATACTCGTACACACAAGTGGCGCTAAACGTATGAAGTGGTTAACCGAAAGTGCTTTAAGATTAATTTTGATGAAATACAGTTACACATAATATTCCGGACAATTTAATAACATAAGAAAGCAATATAGATAGTGAATGATTAAGGACCGGTTTTTCCATCTTCTTGGTAAGCTAACTAATAGTTAAACTATACGTCTATCTTTGTTTTATCTTCAAATTAAACAAGTTCAGATGTATGATTTAAGTATTAGTTAGCTTATCAAAAAGTTGGAAAAACCGATCCTAAAAGAATTAAGTCCGCGTTGAAATTCGTGTAACAAGTTCAATTCAATGAGTACTTATTCCATAGTGAAAATAACATGGCTTTAATTATGTTAGTTTTGCACAAGTAACATGTATTGTTGCGATTGATTCTGACAGAAGTAAGTTTTTTACTCTGTAAATAAATGTGCAGGGATGTAATTAAAATCGATTTTTGAAAATTTGCTATTCGGTGACGTTACTTTTAATTATTTATCCTATTGATGTTCCTAAGATTGTAACATATTGAAAAATTATATAGATATATAATGCAAAATCGAAAACAAGAATGTTGAACTTGAAGAGATTTAAAACCCTTCTCCCTTCGGCCGTACTTAAAAGAAAGTTGTAAGAAAAGATTAACATGGATAATATTACTTATCATATATTTAGTAACATTTATTATTATAAATTTTATTAATTTGTTTATGTATACTTTGAAAGAACTGGCGAATTGAGGTGTCAACGAATATTGCACAATATATATATATATTTATATATATATATATATCTGTCTCTTATAC
>VBVR01003364.1:0-17951 GCA_011638315.1 Tetramorium parvispinum
ACAGAATTTTATGTTCAATAATTTTTGTAAACTTTATGTATTCCGCTTTTTCATTTGTTTCTTGATTTACTTATAAATATTTATTTATTAAAGAATCTGAATCTTTTCATATGTCTCTAAAATAAAGTTTTAAGACAAAAAAATGAACAATCTGTGCATTATCATTATCAATTGTTTAAACCATTCGAAAAATGGAGTTGACGATGATGAAGCTACTTATGTCTATATCTACCAATGCAGATTAACTTTAATCTCGGTTTAACTTACTTTCTATCTTTTTTTAGTACTAAGAATTAGAAGAAGATAAGAAGTAAGTTAAACCGAGATTAAAGTTAATCTGCATTGGTAGAAATGGACATTAGTGATGATATTTAAATTGTTTACAATGTTTGAGATTTCAATGCGATTTGAACGACCGAATCAAGTGTCCGGTTCGTAATTTTCGTACAAGTCGGAAGTTTCAATGCGCTCGTAATCACGATTGGTGGCGGATACTCGATATAACTTGTTTTACATGCCTTCGCTCGTAATTTACGTTCGCGATCGCGGCGGCGGTCACTTCTACACGCGCGATGTTCTTATTTAAATTTAAGCGTCGGCCTCGTGATCGATTAGGCTATTCAAACAGTGACTAAAGGTCAAATTTGCGCGTTGCGTTAGAGAAGTACGGTATTCAAACAAACCTTTATAGGTCGGCTGTACATTTTGCATATTAGAGCCACGTTTTTCGGACAACGGATGAAAGTAAACTGCAGCAAAGTAAGCTGCAACGATTAGCGACATCACGAGAGCGAGTTTCGTAAATATACACAGTGTATGACTGCGTCGTAACTGCGCACGGAAGATCCTCTCGGGAATCGAAATTATATGCGCCAGTGAGAAATATCGGCGATTATACCGTAAATTTCATCGTAATAAAACCAAGGTTTTCACGTCGGTTATCTATACCGGAAGTACGGATCTGCCTATATTTATGAATGAGATAATCAGCGCGAGTTAAATGATAATGGTGCGCACACATGCAATATGAATTTACAAATATGCAACCTGTCGCGCAGAATAAATTAAAGTCACGGAATAGGCTGCAGATGTTGACCTCTGATCTCTTCGTTGTATTTAACGCGGACTGGAACCGTTTGATTTTTGTTTCCCATCGATTCCGTGAAATAAATTGCAAATCCTTGCATTAGGTAATAGGGAGTTAAAATTGGCCATGCTCGACGCTCGACGCGCTGTTAGATAAAAAGGTGCGGTTTAATTGGGGCGAAAGTTTTTTTTATTTCACAATACGATAAAATCAATTTCCGTCTTGCGAAATCGCGGCGGCGTTAAACGCAGCGTGAGGAATAACGTTAACAATTTCACGTTCCATGATTATTACGACGATAATTGCGACGGCGGAAAAATACAAATGAGATAATCACGATGCCATCGCGCTCGATTGATAACGGGAAATATAATTACTGCCGAACGAATTTCTATACTTCTCTCAATCTTGAATTTCCATTCGTTAAACGCGGCATAGCCGAGTAACGATGGAAATCTCGAGTCTCGAGTAATGATAATGGCAGGTATTTCGTCGTTTTTACTTAATGAGACAATTAGGAACTGTCATGATGGGCGAAAGTATGTACTTAGAGAGGCCCGTATTACTTCGGGCTTCTCGCGGGCTCTACGCCTTCTTCACGTGCAGTTATTGACGTATGACGGTAATTATGTAAAGTGCACGGCGCATCAGTGCATAAACGGATGTGGAGTATTATCGCGAACTTATTATCGAATCGTGAGATCCATGGTGCAGGTTACCAAGTGATTTCGCAGGAATGCGGATGTTTGTCTTCTTGAGCGTGTTAAATAAAATTATAGATTATCTTTAATTTAACAGTATAAAGAAGGAAATCGAACGAAAAATTTAATCAAGTTACACCCAAAACAAATATTTTACGTTCAAAGCGATTTTCCTATAATCTCATATTCTAAGCTTACTCTTTTACAGCAAACATATTCCTCTTTCAATAAAGTGAAAAATACTTTTTTCGTTCTTAAATACTCTTGTTTATACTATTTTTCTCTTGATTTTAGAGGGATTCTTTTAAAATCAATATAAGAGTAAAATCCTTTAAGATTTAGAGGATTCCATATATATAAATTTTTTTTGGGTGCACGTTCATTTCTATCAGTAAAGATTAACTCTAATCTCGGTTTAACTTACTTTTCATTTTTTTCTAATTCTCTCTCTTTCTCTCTCTTAAGTCTAGAAAATGATAGAAAGTAAGTTAAACCGAGATTAAAGTCAGTTTAACTGACAGAAACGGACATTATATGGACAAATAGGATTGCAGATAGAATCTAATAGCTGGCAAATAAATATCCGATTCCCGTCTGCAATCCTCGCGCAACCGTTTTGCAAATCCGCGCTTTCGATCCAGTCACCGCAGACCGGATTTGGTTTACACGACCATGCACGTTTCCTATTTACGATTTAAGGGAGTTAATCGCGGGCTGGAAATTACCTCGTGCACGCGTCTCCGCTTCGAGCTCGGCTCGCGGTTTTACGATTTACGGCACATTCATGCTTGTACCCGCTCGTCCATTGATTCGTGGGTGAGCGACGCTTGTAAATCACCCGGTCGCCGTTGTAACGGTGAATTACGCCTCGGACATTTCCCACTCATCCCAGCCGATCTAGATCTTAATCGCGAATAAAATACCCGTCGCGGTCGATGGAGGGAGACCGCGTATAACTGATCGTTTGCCGGCTCTCCCGGCTTTGTGACACTGACAGAATAATTAAAGCTCGAAAAAACTACCGTCTCTCGCGACGCCAGAAACTTCCCATACAGCACAAAGCTTGCAGTTGCATTATAGCTATATGTTGCAACAAGATTGCAATCTTACAGCAATATTGCTACAATGTTACAGCAATATTGCTACAAGTTTTGTGCTGTATTTGGAGTGGTTGGAGCGCTCGGCATGCTCGTCTCAAACGAAAATTATCTTCAATTTATCAGCGAGAAGGGTTATCGCGCGACCGTCGTCGACGGGCGTTTCGACGACGGCTGAAATTACTTCGGTGAGCTCTGTCGGATTTGGAAAGTACGAACGCACGGAACTTTTTTATTACGGCGACGCAGCGTTGCGCGACGAGACGAGACGATGCGATGCGATGCACCGGGCACATCGGGAATGTAGCTCAGCGGTAAGCACGATGAATTCGCTCAGGCGATCGTCTGCGAGAGCGTGAATAAAGCGTTGTTCCTTGTATCCGCCGGAGATATTCTTGTTGCCCGGACACGCACCAAGCCGCATAGAACGAGTGATTGTACGCGCGCATTCGTTAATTGCTGGCCGCGCCGCGAGCCGAATCTTTCTTCCTTCCTTCCGAGTCCGCGGAGGGAGGAGAAGTGTCCATCAGCGTTTCGCAAAAGATCGGAGGATTCGACAGATTTTCCGCGAAAGGTGAATCGCGGAAGAATCGACGGAACGGTAATTATATGGAAATCCAAGCGCCGTATTGATCCATTCCTCGAATGTTATCAATGTAATTTGCCGATACGTCGACTGGCGAACGGTTGGAACACTGTTAGAAAAATGTTTCATAAAAATCAGTTAAAATTAACTGAAGTTATTTACAGTCAATGTGTAACTGAATTCTCAATTAAATTCTTAACTGATAATTAAGAGAAAGCAAGTCTGAATAATCCTTGATCAAGGGTTATTCAGACTTGCAATTCAATGTTCATTCGGTAAATTGGTCTGAATTTTGAATTTTAAGAAATAGCAATTACAACTTGATTTGGAGGTTGATTTACTTGACTATGATACTGACGATACCAACTTAATTAAAAAGACACTGACATTTCTTGCAAAAAACAATTTTAGTTGAATCAAAATGATAGTCAATCTAACAGATGTCATGAGCGTTCAGCAACGACATTAGATGCCCAGATAGGAAAGCATATAGAAAAATTTTAGCATCATTTTAATTTTAAAATATAATATATTGTGTAATAAGTTTCAATCTAACTTTAAAATCATTAATTCTAAATTTAATTGATGCCTAAAAGAAATTCTTATATAATTGTCTTATATAATTAAAACAAATCATCTTAGCACACGTATTACTGAATACATTTCAGAAATTAATTTTGTAAAATCGTTGTAAAAATCGTTACAGCATAAAATTGTACAATTATTATTTAAGTAATAGTAAGAAATTTTTATTTTTTAAGTAATTTTGCTTCATAATTTTCTCAATATTTCGAATTTATAATTATAAAATTTTTTTTCAGTAAAAGATATGCGTTTTGCAGAATCACCTAATGAAGATTATTATGAAATGGAAAGAAACAATAATTGTGCATTTATTACAAAAGTTTCCTATCTGGGTAGCCGTACCTGAATTTTCCTGCGTGAGCAATTTTTAACTGTCTTCCCTTTAAACCCGCTTTCTCGAGTGAATTTTTCACTCCAGTCTCCGTACTTTGAATAAAAAATGCAAGCAAATTTCTTTTGAATATATATATTTTTTATTATATAAAAAAAGCTTTCCATTAGACTCACTATAAATATTTTCATCGCATAATGTAACTTTAATTGTCCGATGTTATCGCTAGTAAGCGCAATGTGCACCATAGCTCATCGCCTGAAAATTCATAAGGGCTATCCAATTTCCTTAAGAATGAGTAGACAATATATACTAAAAATTAAGAGATTAATCTTTCACCTGACTGAAAATTAAGAGATTAATCTTTTACTTGACTGACATTTCGTATCGTTGTCTTAATAATTGAAGACATTTTGAAACATTAGTAAATTTAACTGAAAATCTAGCTTGAAATGACTGAAACTTCTTTCAAGTGCATTTCTCCCATGATTCAGTCACTGTTTTGACTGAATTTTCAGTCTATTTCTAACAGTAAACAATTGGTATCGAGAACAACGAACGATAGACAATTCGTCTCGATTCGACCAAAACGAAGAAATGTACGCGAAATTTGTTCAAATTTCTCGCATAGCGGGCGAACGATCGATCAACCAGGATGGTCGGGACGCGACCGTTTCTATTTCTGCAATCGCGGTTTTCCATCCGCCGGGCGGAACCGCAATCTTGCGCTATCTCGTCTTTTATCGAAATAAAAATTTCTCCGTACATTTTCATGACAGTCACACACTCTCTCTTTCTCAGTGAAGATTTCTATTCTTTGCAGGTGGGAGTAACGGCGGATCTCGGCGTCCCTCTCACTTCGGCGACCTGCATGAAGGGCACCAGGTACGAAACGCTTGAGCTTAGATTATGTAGAATGAATTATGAAACTGAATAAATAAATTGCTTAAAATTAATAAAATTAAGTAACATGAAGTATAATAAAAATACTTTCATCGCATGCGCAAATGTATTTTTACAAAACATTTATTAAAGAAATTTAGATTACGTAAAAATGAATTTAATTTAGCGTAAGTCAACGCGTTGAATAAGATACAAAATAATTAATCCCAGAATTTGAACACAATCTTTATAGTATCGTCGTTATTTATCTAACTATTGTGCCATTATTATTAAAATATTAAAATAACACAGAGACGTAATTATTTTCAAATATTTTGTATAATTACATTTTTTTTTATTTCTTTCTCATTTTTCTGATTTTGTTAGTTCAATTTGGAATCGCGTGAATTTGTCAATTTTTGCATAAATAACATAAATTTGGAGATTAATACAAATTATAATTATATTAATGTTATAATTTCCCATTAAAAGATAGGGCCTCGTAAGAATGAGGCGGACCGATCATGATGGCCACGTCACGCGGCAGGGTCCGCCGCCCTTCCGGGTGCTGGCCGTCCCCGACAACATGTACTTGTCGCCAACGCCTCCCGCGGCAGCGCCGCCGCCTCCGCGCGCGCCCGAACCTTACAAAGTCGCCCCGACGTCGACGTCCTTCGGCAGGGCGCATCGTCGTTCCAGCTTCGTGATACTCGCCGAGTCCAGGCCGGCGAGTCCGGAGACCGGCGATGCGGCGTCCACGTTGCCGACAGGGAGGGTCTCGCCCTTCCGCGGACATGGCTTCAAGGGCCCACCTCCTCGCTCAATGTCGAGACCGCAGTCGCCGGAAGTCGCTGTGAATGGACGTCGACGTAAAATCGAACGAAGGGGTAAGTCATCGAGCGTTTATCGAGAACAAGTTGTAAAGGATTCTGAACATTATGTTGATGAAACTTTTTTAACAGCTCAGACTACTGAAGCATTTAAAAGACGTTATAAAGTTTAAAAGACTGCAATCTCTCAGATGTGCTTTACATATTTTTAAAGACTTTTATATTTCTAAGAAAGTTTTATTTAAAAATTATTAATGCGAAAATTGATTTAAAATTAAAATTTAATATTGAGCTGCTTTGATTTCTTTCTGCTATGGAAAAATGAAAGGAAATGTTTATAAATAAAAATATGCGTGTTCTAAGTAATATTATAAAAATCAAAATTATTAAATTATTATAAGATTAACTGTATGTGTCGCTTTATGCAATTAGAACTAATAATCCGATTAACGGTGAGTTCTCATTAAATTACTCATTTATATCTTGCAGTGTCGTTGTCGCAGCAGAACAGTCCCAGAAGAAGTCTGATACCGCAGCCCACTTATCGTCAACGTTCCTCTTCCTTGACGAAGGACAATGAGCGTTCGCCGTCGCCGAAGATCGGCCGCCGAGTCAACTCGAAGACGCGGCTAAACGTTTCGGACTCGCGGGGTCGACTGAACGGGACCGATTCAAAGTCGCGGTTGAACGACTCAAAAACACATCTGAACAAATTCGACTCCCGGAGCCGTACGAACCTGGCCGAGAGTAAGAGCCGCTTCATCTCCAACTCCACCAGCAATATCAACAGCAACTCGACGACGACACGACGGCAGCCGATGACGAAGGGCACGACGCTCTCGCCGATTCAAGGCACTCCGACGAAACCGGAGAGGACGACACCTCGATCGAATGTTAGAAGGAAGGATGCTACGAGACAATCTTCCACGAAGGCGTCGAAAACATCGCCGCAGAAGAACAACGCTACTACTCGAAGAGACGCCCAGAACAAAAGTCCCAGCAAGGAGCGTCTTCTTTCGCCGTCGAAGATTCCTTTGAAGAACAAGATCAACAATGTATTAAACACCAACAGGTTCATCTCGATGCCTGAGCAGAATACTGGAAAGGTAGAGAGGTTTGCGAAAGAAGACAAAAACGACAAGACCGGCCAGGCAATTGAAAATGGTTCCGAATCGAAGGAAAACGGAACGAATGGGAACTCTTCGGGCAACGCGGACGAGATGGCTCTCATAGATCTTCTGAAGCAAACCTCGCAAGCGACCGGCACGTCCAGCGAACGTCTGGTGAACACCACGACGACCACGGCGGTGCAGCCGTTGCACATCGACGCGAACACGCTTCTCGTGGAGCGCGATGTCTCGACGACGAATCAGCAGAAGGAACGACCCGACGGGATGCTCAAATCCTCGGTCTCCCCCGCGTCCAAGGGCGAGTCGCCGATGCCCGTGTCGACGTCGAACGCAACTGGTCAGAAATCCTCGTTTACCGAAAATCAGCCGAGCAGAGCAGGTCAAGCGATTAATCCTGCAAACGGTAAGAAAGACTCTCCCGTCGGTGCGGAGAGCAGCACCGGAGGACACTCGAAGAGCGGCAGTGTCAGTCAGTCCATGAAAAGCGTTAGGATGAACGATGAAGGTTCGGCTCAACAGCGTTCCAGCAATCAGTCTTCTGCCAATCAGCGTGCTGGCAAAAACAGCCAGAATACTCGCGAGTCTAAAGCAAGCAACGGGAAGGTTTCAGAAGCCGCTACGGCAGAGGTAAAGAGTGGTTCTGCGGGCAGCAAGACGATGGCGAGTCGCGACGTTCCGGCGAACGATAAGATGCCCACGGTGATGGAGAACGACTCGAAGGTCAAAGCGGCCGAACAGGTAGAGACGACGATGAACAACGCGATGGCGACGACGACGACGGCGAACAACGTGGCAAAGAGCAACAATGTGAGTCCCGCGATTGGTGCAGTGAGCGCAGGTGTGAACAGTGATGCTGTGGTACGAACGAGGAACGAGAATCGCGGCAGCGACGCGTCCTTGAAGTCGTCCACCGGCGTGTCTACGGATTCGATCGGGAGCGTGAGGTCGACGGACACGGGGGTGAGCGTGAACACGGTCAGGGGGGTGTCCTCACCGAGGGAGAAAACGGGCGTACACACGGTGAAGCGGCCGCAGGAGATCGAGACCCTCAGCGGCAACATCGTCCGCGTCGAGCAGAATGGGGAGCCAGCGTGAGTCTCGATTTTACCCTATTCAATTACATATGCTGAGAAAAAGATTGATTATAATTAGTTATAATAATCCAACCTTGATAAGTCACCAAGAACCTTCTTGAAATAGTTTCGACTAAATATAGGTCATTACAACAAAATAATGTTGTAAAAATGAAATGGTCATAATTACTATCAAATGTTTTGTTATTATTATTATATTTGGTAATAACTATTTTAAAAAATTGCATTATTAAATGCATCTTATCTAAGTTTATCTAGAATTTTTTTTGTACTATTTGCGCGAGACTGGGTATCTCATATTCGACTTAAAAGTATTTTGCATACGCATATATCGTATTAAATATTAAGAGATTGTTTCAACAATTTTCAAAAGTACCTTCAAATAATCATAAAAAAAATCATCTTTTTATTCTAGCCTATGTGGAACTTTTAGAGATTATTTAGAACAGTAGAACAATCACGCGCTTCAAACAGAATAGAGAATGAATTTCTTATAATTCTTTATAGTTTCTTATTCTTAAATGTTTCGTTAAAATATTTAATTATAACATATCAACAAACATATCACAGTTTGAACCTTGAAAAACATAAATGCATCTTTTAGCTGCGTTTCCTCTTTCCATCCGATCTTTCTTCTTTCTTTTCTTCCATTCCGTCCTTCTCTTCTTCCTACTCTACTTATGACGTTTTGTTTGAACTGTAATTAACCGCCATCAATGTCAAAGAGATTAATAGCACGCAACTGAAAAACATACACCTAATGTGTAGATGATTAATAACGTTAATTTATTATATGATAATTATGCGTTGTCAAGCAATAGCGTATTAAAATGCATCGTATAAAATACCACGAATCTTTGATGAAAAAGCAGAGTGGTGGTTGTTGTATTTATAAATTTCTCCGTTTTGTGCGAGTCGCGTGATACGCTGATTGAAGTTTACATGCGTGAGTTTCATCTGTTAATTCACGTTATTTTCGATGTGATCGATAACAAGTTAAAGCTATTTGCCTTGCGGGGGCGTGATCTGAATTGCGCAATTTGAATAATCCTGATACATCCACGAAAATAAAATTTTTGCAAATCGGACGGCACGGCAACGAGACATCGTTCTCAATTAAAATGAATGAAAACTTTCGTGACGCGATTGTTTTGGGTCGAAAAGAATAGCATAGTGACCGGAATATCTTATCGCCCTCTCGAAGCTCCTCTCACGTGCAACGTTCAGTGTGATTCGATACTCAATTTCGCTAGAGATATTCAAGCGAGCTGCTTATTTAATTCCGAAAGTTCTTTCGAAACTTACTAAACAAGTACAAGAATGTTGTTTCCTGAAATAAGTAAGTTATTTTTAAACTTAGACTCGAGTCTTAAGCTTTGTGGATACAGCACTAACAATAAGCTCACTAAACCACTCAATAGATGATTACCGGGTTGTTTTCAAATTATACTTTTATTCGCTTCACAATTGCTCAAACGAAATTTCTTTCGATATAAATCTGAGATTGTTTTAAAGTGTAGTTCTACGATATGAAAGTCATAATATTCAGTATTCCATCGCACCGTAATAACAACCTGACAACTAGGTCTCTCTTGTCGCATACATGTAACTTTGATCAGAACCGCATAGAGTACTTTTATTAAGCTACACTCCAATTGTGTTCAATATTTGCAAATTAAACGCCGCAATAAATTTTTAAGATATTTTATTGCGCTTCTAGGGAGTAAGATAAATAAATTTATCGTTTATACAAGATTGGAACTTGTAGCTTGTAAAATCTGCTCATTCTTGGATTGGACTTTGCTATAATCTTATATATAAGAATTTATCGCCTATTCAGTATATGAGGGTCAGATTCGTTTATTGCAATTTGCTGACGTCTCTTGCTTTGGCCGAGCCCGTATGTCTTATTATAGCGACCATGTATCGAATTTCTGACGAATGCATACATGCGGTAGATCGCGTCATTCGTTGTACTGTGCAGTATTGCAGTAATTTCGCGGGTATCTTAAAACAAATCGCAAGACTGTTGCGTTACTGCGCAGTTATTTATTCATCATTCCAAGCTCGACGCTTCCAAGCTCGCTTCCAGTTTACTACTCAAGACAAACTCGTCGCTAAACTTTGTTGCGATTGCGCGATTTAGGTGAGAAGAGTAATTCCTAACGAGATAATTAATTTTGACAATTGGTCTGTCGATTGATTCGTCATACGTGTCCGTACACGTGTTTCGCACGTCATTGCGATCAATCAATATTATTTTTCTCTTCTCAGAAAGTTGAGAACCAAGCAGATCATGCTAGATACATAAAACTGGAAATTGCTAAGGTAATTTCGCTTATTCCGATATTAAAACTAGTATAAAATATAGAAAACACTTAAAACATACTTAAAAATTTTATGGTCTCTTTATAAACTATTAAATTTATTTAATATAATAATTCTAAGTGCTTACTGCCTTTGTGCTACTTTTGTAAACATTATTTATATACTAAAACGATTTCTCTCGAGTTTGAGGGTAGATAAATTATTTATTCAAATGGTAGAATTTCTCAAATAGTGAAGAATCTCCGATTCTTCTTTTTATCCTCCTTTAAGACTTTCTCCGTGTTTAGATCTGTATCATCCTTGCCCTACCGCGTAAATAGCGCAAACTTCGCGGTTGCTAGATTATTCTTATAAATCATGTCGACTCTACGTTTGCGAATATCCATTCGAACGACTCGGAGTGAGAGGGAATTAGATGTATCCTCCATTAAAAAAAAAATTTCGAGACCTACTTCGTACTAGAACTAGAGGATGACGCCGGAATCATTCAGATCAACTAGCACGACGTGATTTTCTTATTATGGAATACGAGCGATGCCTGTGAAGAGGCGTACGCGCTTCCGCGGAAAGTTTTTCGCTTCGCCAGCCAAGACACGAACAGGCCGAGGAAGTTCCCGTCCTATCTACAGTCGCGCAAGATTCAAGAGTTCCTTCACCCCGGTTAGTTATAAACCTCCACCTTCGGTCGAAGCGGCCGAGGTGTGTCTATCGATCGTGCTTGGATTTACATCGACGAGCTACCGTGGGCTAGCTCAAGGGGATAATAAATTAGAATCCGCGAACCATCCTTCTTCGCCGTCATAATGGCCGCCGGCCCGGGAGACAGGGTGCTCTAATAAAAATACTTTCGACATTCGTCCACCATGCTGTCTTCAAAATGTCGTGGAATTAACATGGTTAATGCGATCTCGCGATAATCAATAAATATTTAAGATAAGAGATCTAATTTTGAAGTAGCCGAAACGTAAGATGGAAATTCATTTTATATTAATATTAAAATTAATATTAATATTAAAAATATTATATTTTTAACATATCTATTCTGTAAATTCTGTGTAAATATTTGAGAGAATTTTTTTCAATTTTATTAGAGTAAGAATTTTGCCAAAAAAAATATAAGGTTTAGAAAATTTTAAATATTTTGTGAGATCGTGAAAAGATTAGTTTTGTGCAAAAATGCCAAACACCTTTCACGATAAATTTTATTATTAAAATCCATTTATATTAAATTGATTTTGCAATGATCTCGATAAGATTTTCAAAACTTAATTTCAACCCTCTGAATAATCAGCTCATTTAACTTTTCCATCCTTCGAAATTAGATTTTGATGAATAATTAATGAAACCGTACTAGAACCGCCAAAGGTACGTTGCACCTCATTCATTATTTATTACATCCACACGTTACATCTGCGTGTGTCGATCAATTAGGACATCGACGGCGATCAAGTTCTTCAACGTCACGAATGTGCCGAACCTCCGTGCGTCTCGTATTGCACAACCGGACGATTGTTATTCCCGTAATTGCATGGAGATTAAATTCTTTCTACGCGAGAGATTCTCGTACCGTAATTTCGTGTGATATTATTACCGGCCACGTTACGTTCCAATGACTCACAAGACCGCAATAGCGTGACGGTGCTATAAGCGTTTTTGCTAACGCTGTATATTACGAATATAACTTAATCTCGGAAAACAAACCCCGGAAATTTTTCGAATAATCGCACGCATCGGTTTCGGAAAATCTCGCCGGTTCGCGACATTTAAAATGTATCCTTGGAAGTAGAAATGCGCCTTATTATCACAATAGTCTTCTTTGAAAGAATTTCAAGTTCACGAGTTAATCCTAGGAAACTTTTCTTACGAATCCTATGAAACTTTTTTATCACATCTCTTTTAATCTACTTTTATGTGTGTAAGGATTTGTCTTGCTTCTGTCATGATCCCTGTGTGCATCGAAAATCCGCGTTTATTTGTCAATGTGAGAGAAATGTTTTAACTCGAGGAGAAGAGCAAAATGTAAATTACTTCAAATCTATTGTTTGATACATAATCACGCAACGCAGACGAGAAAACGTAGGCGAATCGATATGTTTAGTCATGTACTCTATTACATCTTAATTTATTTCTTAAATAATGTAGCACATACTAAATATATAAAACGATTTTGCGAAATTATATTATTCTTAATTGCAATATATTTCTATAGAGTGTTCATAATTATCAAATTTTTATTTTTATTTAAGTAGCACACACACACACACAGTTTGATTCAACATACAATTCAAATAATATAATATATCACTTAAATATATATTTTAATTTTAAATTACATATCTAAAAAGAGAGAAAAATAGAAAATATTGAAGCTAATAATAGATAATTAGATAATAGAAGAAATTCATATGTATCTTTAGTTTTAGACAGAGATATACTGTATCAGTTTCTTTTTGATTTCTCAAAATTAGAGATATATTTAACCAGTAATCTTTTTTTCTCGAAGAAATATAATTTCGCTCGAAAGATTTGTTAGATAAAAAAATAAGGGATGTAGATATGTAAGTCCATCCTTATATCTAACGATTAATCTCGCACGCAAGCCAACTCGCTCGCGATCACTCGTTATGGAACGCTAAAACTTCTTTTTGCCACGAAGATATGTCGCGTCGTGCAAAATGTAATGCGCAATCGTTCACGGCAAAAATATGGCGTTCTACTTCGCTTATGAACAATTTCTTCCACGTATTTCTCAGCGATGCGAGAAAAATAGAACCAATTCCTGTACATCCTTTCTAAATCATTTCCATTTCCAATTTTCTATCATTGTTACGAAGCTTATTGAAATATTTTAACGTCTACTTGATGCATTCACGTAGTTTCGTCATTTATTTCGAAATCACAATCAATTATAAGTTCTTTTGGAAAGAATGGACATTTAAAAAACGAATGTAACTGTAACGAATGTAACGAATGTTTCTTTCGCAAATAACAATCGATTAGACTTCCTCTACAAATAAGAATCGATCATGGAACTTTTACGTAGAAGAAGGAGTGTCTACACTTTACGTTGTATAAGAAGAATTGCTTTCATGAAAGTCAGATTATACCTGAAGAAAAATGGAACTAATTTAGGAATTAAGGTGCAGAACCAACTTATCGGAGAGTGATTCGTCTAATTGAGAATCGCGGGGTAAACCGCTGACTACGAATTTGCACACTAATGGCATAATAGCTAGCCACCAGATACTAAATCTCACTGGTAATTCACAACGATATCTAGGCGATTAAATTACAGCTCGCGGCAATTTTTATTCACTTTCTACACTAAGAGAAAATATAGTTACTTTTGGACCTAATCATAATTTTGTAATATTTCTAACAATTAATATGATTAACTTAAATATATGTATCATTATATTAATTATCATTAGAAATACTATAAAATTGTGGATTGATCCAAAAGTAATTATATTTTTCTTTCAGTGTATAATATGTTCATGCACAGACTGTTTCAAAGAATGTTTTCTTAAAAAAGACTTTAATAAATTTATCTTCAACAAAAGTAGGAGATAAATAATAAAGTATTAGTTAATATTATTAAAAATTAGCAGATATCAAATATTTCTATTAAACTTAGTAATAAAGTTAATAAAAATTTCTATCAGTATTCTCTAACTTTTATTCAATTTTGTATGATCGACATTTCCTGTTTCTAAATAATTGTTTCATTCTTGTATAAATCAAAAGAGTGTAATAGTTACCAAAACGCGAGCGCGTTATAGTATCCCTCTAATATTCTTTAGGCAAAAATATTATCTATACAATAGATTTTTTTACACAGTTTATTCTCGCTTCCAATTTATATAAATAACGAGTATGAAGTCAAGAAAACTGCATCTCGGGTATCCGCACAATCGAACTCGAGACAAGATTCACGCAGGCTCTACAATGTGCGGTAATTCAATTTTCAGGCTCGCCCGTGGATCTTTTTCTTTTCTTCTGCGAGCGCGACAATCGGCGAATTAAGGGAAGTGCCCTCGCGGGGCGGGCTTGAGATGCCGTGGTCGTTATAAAGAGAAACGAGAGCACACAGGCGGAGCGAGTGAAATACGGGTGGTGGTCGCGAGTCGACCTTGGCCGCACGCGACGCGACGCGACGCGCCGCGCCGCGACGCCTTGCCGGTCACTTGCCACTTTACGTATTTTCGGTCGTGCCGACCCTCCCCTTCGGCACGTGCGATTTATCCGCCGATCCCGCGTTGCTCCGCGTCCAGATCTGCTGGCAGAGACCACCCGTCCGGAAGTGATAGGCGAGTTCTCGATTAAGGCACTGATCGATCGTTCGTTTAGTCACCGTCTTTTTCGTCTTACGGCGATATAATATACTGCTGGATAACTTCTCTGTTTCGTAAAAAGAAAGACGAGACCGACGGTGTTAAACAACCACATAGGAGGATTAATGGATTCGGAAAGAATGCGGCAAGGGAACACACGTGCTCTCGCATCACGCGATAATCCGATTTAGTTGGTTGATCCGCATCCATTGAGTTATACGCGGTGTTGGAGAATAATCGGGTACAAGTACCTTTTTATATCCAAATGTAGGATTTATGAAAATAAGCAGCAGATGATAACAGCAGGATTGATTATGGCGCTATTCATTCTCCATTTCAATATGCTTCGTGAGGATCTGATTTTGAGAAAAAAAATCTGTTTTAAAATTCTTTACATTTAATGTTAACTAAATGACAAGGAATAAATTTTTGATATAATCCAACAGGTTTTGTCTGACTGTCGCGTTGACTTTTTTACTGAATTATAAGTCGTGCCGTAATTTTTGCAAGAGAAATACAATGAGTTACTGAATTTTAATTTAAAAAAAAACTTCGGACTATAATTTCCATTTCCGTATTTCCTAAATTATTAATATATTTATTATACATTTCTTTGCAATTGTCTGGTTCTATTACGTCGACCTTAGGTAAACCACTTAATTTCAATAAGATCGCACGTGCCTCGCCTTTGCTTTATTAACGCACGCTTGCATTTTTTATGTAAACTAGCAGCCCATTTCCCACAATTCGACATAATTGAGCCGCTGATTCCTGATAACGCGCGGAAAACGTTCACGGTATACATCGTGCAGCGCGAAAATATTAGATGCGTTATTAAAGATGGAGTGAAACAAATTACAATGCAATTTGCATATAGCGTTATGCATTCACCTCCTTCGAATCCTCTCCCGTTACCTTTGCTCCTTTCCAGTTCAGTTTAATTGCGCCTCTGCAGATTAGGCTAATTGCTCGTTATCCTCGTGACCAACAGCGAACGGTATGTCAGAAAGGTGCATCGATTTGCAATGTTAATCGATACGGGAGCAGTTTTTTAATCTTTAATCGCGATATGAAGCGAGTATTACAATATAAGCGGCTGTTCGACGCTGCTTTGTATTTGCATGTTGCGTGTTTATTTGCAGCTTTATTTGCGTTTAAAATTTGACAATTGCGTAAGATGATTAATATACGTGCGGGAGATAAGCCGATCTTGAGCACAGAAAATTGAATACTTGAGTCTCAATTTCTTCCTCGCGTGTCCCTCTCCGAGTCACATCGCTCTCCGGGCATTGATTACGTTAATATTAATCTATAGAAAAACTATTTTTAATCCGTAGACGGCATCATGCGAGCTATAAATAAACGAAGCCCGCACGCATTTTTATTTGCATGCCGCGGTAGTTAGGAGCACGGAATTTGCAGGCGGTTTGCATTATTAATTTGTTTGCATTAATAATCCGGGAAATTTCGTCGGAGAGTAAACGAGTAGATTATATTACTGATAAATACGCTTTCGCGTTACAGAATTGAGCATATCAATGTCCTGCGTACTACTTCTTTCTCTTACGTTATTATTAATGTCAGAAATTCATATCTTTCGGTGGGATCGTTAAATGAAAAGTTTCGCTTAATAACATGCCAAGAAAAATTCACTTCAGGCCCTTAATGCATTAGTTATTAACGCGAGCGATTATGATAGTAATGGAAAGCTCTCGCGTTGCTTGCAAGAATAATATAATATTGAAAAATATGCTCAAAATTTGAGAACAAGCGTATGTTTTATTAACAATATTAATGATAGCAACGATTTTTTGCACCTATAATATCCATTTATTATACATATAATTTTGCTGGTCACGCTGCCGTCGCAATTCAATCATGTAGACTCATTGCGGAATGTAGCAGAATTTATAATTCATGTATCGCTATAACACCACTGAAAGAAAAATATAGTTACTTTGGACCCAACCATAATATTTCAAATGATAATTATGGTCAACTTAATGATGCATATAGTTAAGTTAATCATGTTTCGTGTCAGAAATATTATAAAATTATGGTTGAGGCCAAAGTAACTATATTTTTCTCTCATTGTAAGTTGCCTTTCTCTCTCTCTCTCCTCTTCTTTGCACATCATATGTTCCTCCTTTTCTAGATTTTCCTTCAGGCGCTTTACATGATTCTGCCAATACATTTGTAATTGAATATTATAATTTTATAAACAGTACAGCAATTTTTCCGCATACTTATCAAACATTTTACTGTGCAGCGTGAAATAATAAATATCTCAGTATTTATTTGTATTATAAGTACAAGCAAACTTACCTTAAGATTAACATTATTATTAACAGTTTCTTGATTTAATTCAATCAATTGATCATGTAATTGCATTAAGTATCAATGTTTGTGTATCAACTTCCAAGGGCATTTCCGTATTCATTGAATGTATTTATGATATGGATCAGTTGTTAATTTTTATTTAACAATGATTTATTCGTATTGGCAATAGTTTTCTGATGAGATTAATATATCTCGCTTAGCATCGAGATGCATGCTAATAGGATCAATCATGCGTGTCGTAATCGCCAGTTAATCACTCGTCCTTCGCACCCTTTCGTGAACTTCGTTTACGTGCGTAGAGAAGTTTCAGGAGTTGTTCCCATTACATTTATGCGGCACGACACGTAGCGGCGTTTCACAGCAACGTGACGAGCCGCTGTAGTTTCAATTCTACGACAGTTATTAAAATTTGTGCGAATGATAATGCCGCTCGCGCGACACGAAACAATCCCATCGCCGCGAATCTGAAGTACGTTTATTTCGTTGCGGTCGAGTTTATCTTTCGCTAAAAACCGGTTCGCATGCAACCCCTGTAGCAATTGCAATGTTGGGTTTTTTCACGATATTTCTCATATTTTTCCTAGCTGTAGGTTCTCAAGTTTTTTGTTTGCATTTAATGTTAATGC
>VBVR01003365.1:0-17948 GCA_011638315.1 Tetramorium parvispinum
CAGATTCACCGCAACCGATCAAATTAGCGACAAACGAGGCGAGTTACAACGTTTTTAATAATAATAGAAGATCATTTATTTCTATTAAACAATATATTACATTATTTTTTCATAATTATTAACATTATAAAGAATTATTTAATTTTCATATGTTTTATAGAGCATTATTTACATTTTTTAAAATTATGATTCAAAATGTGGTTTTTTTTGTGACAAAAGGATCGTTTTTAGCAATTTCAATTTCTCTATCCGTTAAGGAATAAATTTTATTATCAATATTGTAATTAAATCTCGGTGAACGGCTTATGCAACGTGCCGGAATGTGCTACCCCTTGGCGAACGCAGTAAGCGGGCGATAAAATACGGTATTAAATTAACCAGGCGAAGTGAACGATCCGTGATTGGTCCCATCGTACTCCGGGAATGAAGTGTCGATCCATTATCGTCAGCTCTGGAAAATAGGATTAGAGAAATGAAACGTGCAGCTGTCGCTCTTCTTCGAGCGCCGGTCGCGTCGAATCGCGAAAAATGGTTTTTTTCCAAATATTAAGTTACGGTAAAATAGATTTCTTATTTGTTTATTAATCACAATCAAGATTGATACACTTTATAACAGTGAATGGAACAGGAAAATAAGTAATAAAATTGTTTTTATGATATTATTTATTAACGTTTTATAAAACATATGCCAATTATGTGTGCGAAGAAGAAAACTGCGACAACGAAATAAAAAAGAAAGAATAATGTTGTGAAATTTACACATAACACATTGAAGCTCAATCTATAATTATTGAAAACGCTTATCTTATGTTAAGCATGTAGCAGTTTCCTTATAGCCTTTTGTGTTATTCAAGAAAATCGCGAAAGGGCTTGTTGTTGGCAAAGTGCACAAAGTGAAGCTTATGCTATCGCGTGTTAATTAAAGTTCGTTGCTTCTAATTTCGTACGAGTCCTCTTGAAGGAGAAGTCCCCTGTTTACCCCGAGTTCTTATAATAGAATTTCGATACAACAACGTCATACCACCTCCGGAAATTGATAAACTTTAGTTACTCTGCTATTTTTCACTTCCTCTGGAGAATTTTACGAATTTATGAGAAACATAAAAAATTTCAGGAAACCAGGATAGGAGATCGATTTTGCCCGAAAATACGCGCGAATTTGCACCAATACTGAGCGCCGAATTTGGCCCAAGAATCTTTCGTGGCAAATCAAATTTTCAAAGCTCGAACTTTCTTAGAAAGTAACCCCCTGCCCCTCAATTTACAATCGTTAAGAATGGCGACGGACCAAGATTGATTTCTCTCTTTTCGATGAACACGCGGAAAAAGAAACTTTGGACGGTCTCTTCTCCGAGTATCTCCCGATTTTCGTCCCCTCCGGCCGCGTTGCACTTTGTTCGCGAAATATGCTCGCCTCCCGTTCGCATCAGCCCTGAAACTTTCAGGCCGATGGATCCGCTGCAGGGAAACGACCAACTCGTACCGCGGCGCAATTTCAAACCGAAACTTTTCCCCCTGCTCGCGCGCGTCTGTGAACGACCACGAAATCAGCACTAGCCGTAAGCTTTATGCGAGCGTGCATGTGCAATACGACGACGTAAAAGGAGAGTTTCCATGTCCCACATGCGAGCAATCGTCGGACGGGATAGCCGGAAAATGGCCCTTGAAGCAGGAGAGGCGCGCCGTTGACTCTATCTATGCGACAAAGAAAATGGAAATAGGGATCTCTTTGCGGTACCTTTCTCTTTCTTTTTTTCCTCTCGCTTCCTCTCTCTTGTCCTAATATTACGAAGTAACGTAGCCATCGAATACGGCCGCTATAATGCTCCTCGAGAAGGATCTTTTCTTATCTCTTTCAAAAATTGCGCACTCTGCCATTTACATTACTCTCATCATGTTATAGTTGTAAGCGCGTTCGTTGCGACTTTGCAAATTACTTCCTTGCAAGGAAATACCTATTTTCTTTTAGCTTCCTATCGTATGAACTTTAACGAGTTCAGTTATTGTTATGAAACAATTAATTTACAATGCGCAGAATGATTATCTCTTTGTTTGTGACAACGAATTAAATATTTACTCGGCTAATACTTATTCTTCATGACAAACAACTGAAATGATAGTCAATTATTTGAAAGATCTTAAGTGATATCCATGTCTGAGATAACATAGACAACGTTTCGCCAATATTACATTCGTAACGTTAATAGCAATATTGACAGTGTCATTTCCTCTGTTACATTACAGTTTATCGCATTGACAGCCGGCGATACCATTGATCTTTGAATGAAGCTTTGCATTACTAACAAAATGTCGCTTAACAGCCAGTATTACATCCGCCTCTTACTTAGACCCGCTCAATCATTATCTATTAGGCCGACAATTTACACAAGTGAAAAGTGTCGCGTTTAAAATTGTATGTATGTACGTGATGGGTCGATGGAATGGCAGACTGGCAAGAACTTAACGATTAATTTCAACGAGGTCGTGTTATAAAGTATATTTCGAGCATATCTAGAACGCTCTTATATCGTGAAGACAAGGACGGGGGATGAACGGATAGAAGCGACGCTCTTTTTCTCTTCTCGTCGGAAACATGAACTGAATCTATTCAATTCAACACGTTCCTGCTTTAACTTTATGTCTTTTTTCATTCGTCGTATTCGCCACGGAGAGCAGTTTGGTTGGAGAAAGTAGAACAATATTTAAATACTGTGCACACATATGGACGCTAGAAAAATTAATCGATATTATTTATATTTATTATTATATATTTTTTAAATGCTCGACTTTTTCGAATTTTAATTTATCGAAGGGAAGCACTATGCATTTAGAGATATATCGCTGCAATGTAAATTGGACAGATTTTTGAAATTCCATGCATTTTAATCAGATTATCGCGACGATCTCAACAACGGCATTGATTTCAAATATTCGATACTTTATAAGAATATACTAATGTTATTTTTCTTACGAGGATCTCGGTTTTACGTCTTGAATTTCTTGCAATTTCCGTCTCATTTGCAAGCTCTTTGCTCTCATTGTTTTAACCTTTGAAGTTTTAAAGAGCAGCCGATGGAAAAATGCCTCTTTCAGAGACGACTCGTCGCCTGCGTATCGGTACGTTCGTTCGCGCACGGTGAGATATACCGGACGCAAGTATAGTAGTACGTTAACGCGACGTCTTTTTTTTTTTTCTCGATCTTCCGTCAAGAGAAGCTCCGATCTTTGCGAGGAAGAAAATGTTATTCAACGTCTCGTTTTGTTTTCTTTCCTGATAGAAGTATATGACAAGCGCTCTCTTACGCAGAACGTCTGATACTTGTTTCCGCGCTTGTTTCGGTACTTCAGAAGTTAAGTCGAAGACAGTAGCCCTCGAGATACTCCGTAAAAGCCCGCTCCGCGATGCGTAACGTCGTCGGATCGGATGAAAACGCGGGATCCGAGAGAACGAAAATTCTACGGTAATAGAAAACAGCTGCAGCTTCGAACTGTGTTCTGTTTCCGTTAGAATCGAGTAAGCGTCTAAGAACCTCGCTCACTGTATACATCTATGCGCATCACGCAATCGCCGTTTCATGTGTTTCGGCATCAGCTTTTTCTCCCCGCTCGGTTGAGGACTCGGTTCTTCATCGGCTTACCTTCCCAGATAACTTATCGTTAATTGAATCGGGACGAGACGGCAAGCAGAGTCCCATGTGGTCCAGGCGGGCGTATGTGACCGACCGGCGGAACGGCAAGTGGAAAAAGCCTTTCGTACGAGAAAAGCGCACGTTGCAGCGGCACGACAAAAGGAACGGAAGTAGGTTACAATTGCCCCCCTCGCCTTGCACTCCTCCATTCCCGCGGGAGAGCATTACACGAAATGGACGCTCGCGGATAAGAAGGAAAACAAAATTTCCCATCCGGGTTGTTTCTGTATTTCGGATTTACTTACCGTGCCGCGGGTCATTTTCGTCGCAGCACGTCGGTGCTCCTTGAAATGTGAAATTGCGAAAGTTACAATTTAATTGCAAATTATAACGAATTTGTGGATTAAAGCATTCCGGGAGACTAGATCGCTATCACGCTGCTGATCGCATTTTTTCTCGTACGGAGGCATGCAGGAATGGATTGAGGTGTTTACGCAGGTGTAGCAAAAATGATGACTATCAAGCTAGAATAGGCACATCATACGATATCGTACCCATCCATAGGCATATTTTACGAAACTGTGCGGAGAATTTAGTGCTCCTTATGCCCTACTTTAATGCTCTAATCCTAATTTTATTGCTTTATTGCCGTTTTGTGTATCTCTTGGTATCTGGCTAAATTGAGAAATTTTTATTATTTTTGTTATAAATAATTTAAATAGGAAAAAAGGATCTTTTCCTGTCAAATTCTCACTTACGCGTTCCACAATGGGCTTAACATTTGAAAGAAACTGTCATTGACAGAGTCTCGGGAGCGCGATATACGTACTTGTAATGCATCTAACTCTCGCGCTCTGGAATTAGTTCGATAAATTTCATGAAACTTCCCGTTCGTGTTACACATTTGGAGCTGTACATCCGCGGCACACATACGTCTTATGAAATGCGAACGACGTGCGACGGCGGCAGGAAATTACCTGCTCGCGATTACGACGCGAGGAAACAAACGGACGCGGGCACCACAGGGCGTGTCGCGTGATTGCGATCGCTCTTCAAACTCGATATATCCCGTGAATTGCACACCCGCCCGATTGTCGCCGTGCAGTTAAATAAACTCATTAGTTACGTACGTTAATGCCGGCCGCTCTGCTGCTCCGACCGGCGAATCACGGAGATTTTACTCATGAGAGATTAATTCGTCGATGTTGCTAGACGCGTATAAATCCGACATTATTACAAAGCGCACGTGTTCTCTCTCTCTCTCTCACTCTCTCTCTCTCTCTCTCTCTCTCTCTCTCTCTCTCTCGTTTGTCGTCATACAGGAATAGTTTGGAATTGATGGATAATTAAATGACAATTTGAAATTTGTGAAATGTTTGAAACTGCATGAGCTTCTTTATTTAAATTTTGTAATACATTTCTCAGCACATTCAATTATATTTGTATGAATTATAGAAGAGATTAAAAATGTAGAGAATGCACATGTTGCGATCAAAGCAGTTTAAAACTCGGTAAAAAATCATTGCAAAATTCATCAGGTATTAACTCACAACAAACGTATTAATACAGAGCTAAACGTATGTAATTATATCATCTTTAAGCCTAAGCTCATCAACATCAATCCGATGACAACCCGTACTCTGCACGGGCGACTGCAGTTAATGAAAAACGTTATTAAAATCGTGCCCAACTAATTAACGTTCGGCGCAGTAATTGTAATTACCGAAATGGAACGCAATCGCAATTTCCATTCGACTGCTTGAATTAAAATGAACGAGCGGAGCACTCTCGTAGTTTCGAGTGCGCCGCGTCGCGTCGTCGAATCGTCCGATCACAATTTTCCATTTGCACGCTATTTTCCTTTCCCCCCGTCCTCCTACCGCAAGCTCTTTCTGCGATCGCCCACCTCGACCGCGCATTTCTGTCGCGTTTTTCGACTTTTCGCAAGAATGGCACGCGATCGGCGGCGAAAGAGAGAGCGCCATCGGATGACACCGAGTCGAGTATCGATCGCGAGATGAGAACCGCGTTTCTTTCGGTTATCGCGTCGCGTTCCGCGTGCGATTCTCCCGACGTCTCATTGCCCGGCGATTGTCCGCGTAACCCGTTTTTCCCGTCGTCCCGAGCTCGCCTCTGCATTCGAGTCGAGTGCTCCATTTTTCTGACGGGTGATGGACAGACGATTCGTTTCAGTCAAGTCGGAACTCCGACTGCCAGTGATATCCGGCTGATTTTTCTGCTGTATCGGATTACAAGCAACCACTTGAAAGCCTTTATGTCTCTGCTCGAGAGTCGACGGTAATATCGTACTTTGTTCAAGAATACTAACGAAAAGTTATTGCAATTTTCAAGAAAGAACTTGTTACGAAAAGAGCCAATCTTACCTATTTCACAAATGAACAAAAATCTTTCCGGAGGATCTGCCGCGCTATCTGTGGCCTGAATACGACTGTGTTAGAGAAAATTGGCTTAAGCCCTTCAAAAGAGATTATTCCAGTTAGAGAAGACCCGCGGTGATCACGTTGAAAATCTGTGACCGATAAAAGCGATGCAGCGTGGAGATCGATCCCTATTGTCGACCGATTATTTAGGTCAAGTAAACACGAACTTTGCGAAAGCTTTTTTTTTTGCAAGACTCAATTAGGCCGATCTTCGAAAAATGTCCATTGGCAGTCCGAATTGGCAAATTTTTTAATTTTGATCTAAAATATTTTATGTATTTCCATGTCGTTATACCTGTTTTCCTGTGTTTCTGTATGTAGTTTTATATAGTGAATATGTTGGCGTGGAAAAGAATTTTTATTAAACGAATTCCTTCCCTTCTATTATTCCAGAAAAATTTACTATAATAATGATCACGCGGCGAATTTTCTGATAGATGCATTTTTTTGATAATTTATTAAAATACATAGCTTATTGAAACTTTGTTTAAATGTGCGCGCGTTGATTTTTCTCTTCCCTTTGAAAGAATATTCCTGTTGTTTGTATCGGATTGTCGTTATCCTGTGTTTCAATACTGATTTTCGGTCGGCATTCAATTACTGTCTCACCATTGTGCATATATTGAGCCGCGTATTTTTGAGTTTATGGAGAAGATCCTGTTTACAGGTATTGATTTAAGGCTATAAAGAAATTTATTTACAACGGTGGAAGAAATTTGCATTGAAATGTCGAAATATATTTTATCGAACAGTTTCGGAAGTGTTTCGGAAAATTACATTAGTCAGTGAAATATCAAAATGCTTTTTATACTTTATGCGACAGCTACAAATATCCAATTTAATTTCTAGTATAACTTTTATCCTGACATTTAGCAATATTAGCATTACTAGCATGTTAGATGAATCTATAACTGTATTCTACAAATAACCAACCTTGAATTTGTTAAAATAGATATTGTCTGTTATTTCAATTGACTTTCGATTGCGGATTTTAATGAAATTAATTACACATGCCGAGCAGTGCGAACACATAACGTTAATCAATGCAACCGCCGTATAGGTGACATCAAATCATCGTAATTACGTGTGATTTCGGACACATTGTTTGACGAAATTGGTGGTCATTGTCGATCTCATCAACCGTCCGCGACTTTTATTGTTGTCAGTTCCGGTAATTGCATTTGCATTTAGTGACAATGCATCGATATATCTCCTGGTATATATGGGAGCTTTATTACTAATATATGTATGCATGTACATATAAATTTGCGGCAAGCATTTCTACTGCTTTAAGCTATTCCTAATTACGTGTAAGCTGTCGTAATTCAAATACACTGACATATTTCTGCTTTTGCATAGACAGGTTTGCTCGAAAATCTCATATAATTTATTAAACTATTTGTTTAGAGTTCAAAAATGTCATTTAATATTATCTCGAGAAATTTTCGATATTAATCGCTCAATTCTTTAATAATATTACATCGATTATAATCAAAACGTGATTTTCTCATTTTTAACTATTTTTTTTCCTTTGCAGTTTTTTATCGCAATAGCAGAGGAACGTTGATGTTTCGCATAAATATATTTTTTATTTGGTCGAATACGTGAAAGTGACTGTATAAGAATAATTCGTGAGTTTGTCAAGTCGCAGCGGGACGAATAAGGGCGATGCGGTGTGCTAAATGGATGAATTACATAAAAATGTAAAGTTGACGAGGCAGTATACAGGGCGACGAAATATCAGATTATACACGTGTGCGCGAATGTCGCGTGGTGTGCGCCAGGCGTGAAACTCGATTTGTATGTATGAGACTTAACTTTTACGCGACGTCAAAGATAAACGGGAGAAAAACGTCGGGGCTCTCGGGCGAGCTCCGAGACGGACCCGTCCTATGAAACGTTCAATTTAATTTTGAAGAAAGGGCACTTGCGGGCTCGAACGTAGCTGCTTATAATCCTCGCTACACGTTCAATTTCTCCGGCGCAGGTATAACATTTCTCACATGCAACTCAACGACAAAGCGCGCGTTTAAGGCGGCTGCCTTTTGCACGTAAACGAATATGACGTTTTTTGATAACGCTGTAAACGGTACATGAACAGGATTAAAATCGGCCATGTACGTATTTAGCGTCACGTTGCGCGTTGTGTCGTCGGAGAGCTGCATGTGTGCCATTTTATTTTCATAATTTTTGCCGCGATGTCGTTTTTACTTACGTGAATATTGAAAAGGTCCAGGGAGAGCATATCTTCGCGAATGTACATGGTAAATATGTCATCATAAAAAGTACTTGTATCTCGCGGTTAAAAAGAGAGCGATATGCACTCTAGCGAGATCTGACGGCTATTTTTTTTATTCGTGCTAAAAGCCGTCGTATCTTTATGAATATATAACTTGCACAAAACGGATATGCAAATGATTCATAATTTTTGTTTTTAAGCACAACGAAACGTACGTATCTTTAGCCTCAGTAATATACGTAGCGCGCGTTTTCAACCTCTTTATGAATATTTATACAGAGAGATATGCAAATAACGAGATACCGATTCGAGTTTAATAATAAATACCGCGGGATTAGAGATTCGCATTTTTTATGTCGCGTGCACGCTGCGCGAATTACGGCGATGGATACCAGTGATTAAGGGGGTGACGCGGAAGGAAAGTAAAATAACGGAAAAAAAAGAAGCGTTTCGATAAAACTTATCGAACAAGTCGTTACGGGTCGGGTTGTATTTCCTTTTTTTTCGCGGCCAAGAGAGATCCTAGACGAAGAAGGAGGTTAACAGGATTACTCGATCGGAGAAGGATCGTACTCGAGGAAACGAAGAAACTACTCCGCGGTGGCGGATCCTTAAGGTGCGATACTCGGGGCTTAAGATGCCGGTACAACAGGGGGAGGGGATACGATTACTTTCGTTCCCGAAGTTTCGCGCGACGAAACTTGCCGTCGCGTCGGCGATAATAAGAATTGCGCGACGATAGGCGGAGGGAAGAGACGCCGTACGTCTCATCCTCTCGCTTTGCCGACGCCCGGATTACCGTATTTCTCATATTGTTATGAAAGCGTGCCATCTCATCGGGATTATTTACGAGCTCGAAGCAATTGCGCTGCGCCATGGCCTAAGCATAATGGCTCGAACCAGCCCAGACGGCCGCGAACTATAATAAAAGCGCGTCGCCGGGATAAATAAGCGTCTCTCTTTCTCCGCGAGATTTTTGCGCCCTGTCATTCGTCTCGTTCGTTCGCCGGACAATTGACACATCATCATGAAATGCATATAAATTTAAAGCAATCTATTAAACAAATTTGTTGAAATTAATTCTTGTCTTTTTAATTAATAAATAACATTGTAGATTTTTTAATTTTTATAATGAATTTAGGTGAAAAAACGTTAGCAAAGGAAATTCTATTTTCAATGATTTCTTTTGGTTTTGATAAATGGTTTATAATCGGATGAATTAAGCAAGAAGGGATGTATCCTATATAACAGTGGAACAATTTTTTAAATTAATTTATTTAATCAGATTACAAGTTAACACAAAGTAACGAGAGAAATGGAATAGTTCAGATATGTCAGCTCTTTTTCTGTACATCTTGCAAATTGATTGTCGATAAGCTCGCGAAATCTCCTACAGAGTTGCACAATTCAATTTGTACGACAAAGAGGGTAGAAAACAAAGAAACGGAAACAATTCCGGTCTTAAAGAAAGCTCGTTACAATGTGGAAAAGTAAGCTTCTTCGAGCTTCAATCTAATTTCGCGCTCTTTTGGATCTTTCGAGCCCTCGATGTTTTACGATGTAAACCGAGAACGTGAAAGCGTTATCAACGAAGAGCTATTACACGGGATACGTGATATTAGTGATATTACGCGATATTACACGGGACAATATGAGAGTCTTGGATTACTTCCACATTCGAGTCGAGACATATGCAATCTCGTCGACGTCAGTCGCGCGGAAAAAACGGTAATGCTGGCGGAGTGTAGCCGAGCGGGAGACCGTGACCATGCTCAAGACACATTAATTGAACGATTAGCCTGAACTTGACATCTGGTTCGCTGTTATCCGGCCGGTCTAACGTCCGTGATAATTGCTTAACGAACGATGCATCTCAAGTGCGTCTGTACCCTGCACGCGGCAGCTTGCGCAACTAGTCATTACCACGCAAGAATAGCTTGCAAACGGTAGCCGATAATTAATATCTGGAACGTCATGATGCCGACGAGGGAAATGACACGCGTCGGTCATTACGCCGTGAACATTTATCTGCAAACTGATATTTAATATTATCCGAAAGCTGTCCTCAATTTCGAGATCCATTTTATCAAATTGATAATGATTGAATTGATGGCGTATATGTAGGAGCTTACAAAAAAATGGACGAGTTTTGAGTAACAAATATTGTACAATCTATATTGAAATATTGACGTATGCAAATTATTGTAAAGTGACAAAGGTGTACGAGGCGCACGAGGGATGATAGGCTTTAAAATCGAATCACTTTTCGAGCACGTATTCACAATTAAAATTCACCATTATAAAAATAAGTCTGTAGAAAGCTTTATCGATCTATTGATTGACCTATAAATTGACCTATAAATGCACGCAAGAAGGCGTTAATTAAGTCATCGTTCGACGATCCGCACGGACGGAGCGATTCGTGACTGCTCATCACGATAACGAACGAGATTAATGACGGCCGGGATATCGGAATAATTCGCGATGATCGAGGGATCACCAGGCGAAATGAAATTATATGTCGACCATCGGGAAGAGCGTTATCGAATTTCGATTTGGGTTGACTTCGGCTGTCCAATTTATCGTACGAGATGTCAATTAGGCAGCCGATAATTACCAATCGGCTACACGCGCGGCTCCTCTGGAGTAGGTCAGATCCGTGAGGAAACGTAATTTAGGACTTATTAAATGAAGCGCATCTATCGATACATTCGTTTGGTCCATGAATAGATACACGCGCTATTCTTACAAAGAATAAATTCGAACGAAATTGTTACAAAGTAAAATGACAAGATACCGTTATTTTTTAAACATTTGTTATCAATAATATTTCTAACTCACGGTATTTTTCTGACGAATATTTTCAAATTTTATATTAATCTTCAGAATATGTGATCGTAGTATTTTTTGTGCAACATAATTTATTCACGACTGATTATATAAGAGTGCGTAATATTTTATCTCGAATGAAGAATCGCTAAGCGAGCTTACAGTACGATCTTTTACGGTAACTCGATGGCTTTTCCATGAAAGAATGTAATGAGGGACGATAAATTTTCCTAGCTATACGCATAAACATCTCGACGAGCTTGTCCGCGAACTTTCTCCGTTCTCAATTTAGAGGCGTTCCCAGGCTCTTGCGATTCGCCGGAAGCCCAGGTGGAACTTCATTTACCGTAGACCGGGTCTCGGCCAAAGGCGTTTGTGGGAATGAAGTTGCTTCAGTTTCCAACTTGTGACACGCAGCGGTGGCGGCGGACAACTTCGGTTTTTCTTATCGCCCACTTTTCGCTCCATTCGACGAACCATACTTAATGGAATGAGGAACAGAGAGAAATAGAAGATACGTGAGCGAGTTGCATTATGTCGTTGATTTTTCCTGTACAGGACACGATCCCGACGCTGCACACAGTTTTAACGTTTTGCAACTGCCGTTTGTCACGGCAGCTGTTATAACGTTATTATACGCCGGAAACTTCACCGCGAGATTTTTAGCTTACGCTGAATAATTATCGAGTTTTTTCGACACACATTTCGGCGGTTTTCATGAGCGAAATTGAGAGGCAAAAATGAGAAAATTGAAGTTCTGTCCATTAAACGGAAGTGCAAGCGCGAGGAAATCTCGGTGAAAATAAAATCAGACCGCTCGAACCGTCCCCCGTTGGAATACTTCGTAACTTCATTGCGCATTTGCGGAAACGAAATTGCGTTTCGCTCGTTCGGATTGCCGAGCGAACAATTTCAAGCCTTCTCCCTTTTTCTCTGATTTTTTTCCCGGTCAGCACGTCCACCGCCATACCGAGACTTTAGAAATTGTCCGCGGATAATTAATTCTGTTCGCTGTCTCGTAAATATTCCGGCCGGGTAGCCCGCAAAATCTCTCGACGCGCGAATAAACTTCGTTACACATTAACGGAGAGGGAGGAGCTCTCGCTGTTAGTTTGTTTTCCGATGTAGCCGCGAGAAATTTGCACTTTTTCGCGACCGCCGTCCGGTGTTCCGCTCGCCGTGTAGCGAATGGACCGAAATTAAAGCACGCTAATTGTTGGCAACCTGTATCGCAAAGTGTTTTCTTGCTGCGGAATTTAGCTCGAGCGAATCTACGTGGGATTGTCGGGGAACGTCTCGAGATCGATACTCGCCGCACTTCGCTCCGTGTACCCATAAATATACCGATCAGTCCTCCGCGTCTTTTTTTTTTATCCCCGACAGTATTTGTTGAACTTGCGCCTGCTTAGCATTAAACACCGACCAGCTGTGCGAGCAGCGTAATTTTTCCTTCGCGCTCGACAGAGCTCGATGAATAAATCGTCGCGATGCTTATCCATTTTAAATGCCAGTTAATTTCAGCTATATTCCTGTTCTATCCTACCCCTTTTTTTAAGAGCTTTTTGCTCCGACCCGGCTGAGCAGAGAAAATAGTGAAATATAACCGCGCGCGCCACGATTATATTTCAATATTAATGATATCATTTTAATTCTGTATTCTTGGCGTTTTCGCAGTTTTCAATTTACTCTGTTTTTGATATATTTCATTAGGCTTTAATACCTATTTAGGCATTGATTGTATCTTGAATTAAAGGTTAATTTTTAATGACATACGAAATGTTTAAATTTGCCATTTCAGTAACGTTAACAGTAAATTGCAATTAACATGAATTCGTGCTGACTGGTGCATCATGCTTTTTAATCAATTTGTTTAATATTTATTGCATCCGGCGTTAACTAAAAATTAATCCTTACGAACGATTTAGCGAGCCTCTTCGGGGACGTTGCATTCCAATTAGCAATTATCTCGCGATAAATAACTGAATTTTCTTAACATTATATTACACTAACAGGATTTTCCCGCCGCACTACGCCCGGACTGCTCGTACTTCTTCGTAAACTTTGCTCTCGGAATTCTCCATTCAGCTTGGTTGTATTAATAAGCCGATTCTCGACTTGAGGTATTCGGTATAAGAGAGAAACTTTATTTATCGCGCGGCGCCAACTCCGGAAAATAGTTGCGAAAATGCAGCCTCCTTGGGCCGCTCGTGTAATGACGAGGAGTAAGTCGTTTTCGTTTTTCCACCGCTACCTCTTTTCAAGTGTATTTAATCAACCTAACGGGATAATTAAATACAGTTCGGGGAAGTTGGAAATATCGGGGTGCATTAATGATTTCGCTTGCATGCTTAATGAACTGTCATAGTGTTCTCTTTGGGAGAGTACCGCTTTTAATGCTTTTTAATTAATATTTAACATTTAATGTTAATGCTTGATATCACAAATGTTAATATGTCAATAAAGCCATGTTGGTGAATATAATATTATGGAGCATATACACGTATATACTATAAAAATCTTTTTATTTGAAAATTGCAATGAACCATAATTTTGTCAGCGGAAGAGTAGTTTCCGTCTCGAAAAAGCTGGCTCGGTTTCAGAGCCGTTCGCTTAATTAAACATTTACAGCTCGGTCAATCAGTGAAAGGTTCGCCTTTCAGGGAAATCCGATTTGACCTTTCATGCGACACATTTTCATTACTACTCTTTGGAAAATGGAAGTGGATTACGCTTGCTGTACGCTTTGCTTTTCGCTTACACCCATATTCCATGGTTCGAAAGGCACACACGCGTTTTCAAAAACGACTATTGATCACCCGCCCCGTGTGGTAGTAATTTCCATAGAACAAACACGCGCAGTTTCGTACGGCACTCACTCACAATGCAGCGTTTATCTCGTCGAAGGAGATTTTTTTTTTCAATTCCTCGACTCGAACGCGAACTCTGTTCTCATCCGGGTTTCATGCTAATGAGAAACGACGTCTCGCCGCTTCGATTTATTATTCGCTACGGATCAAAATATTATTCTGCTCGTAGTACGTTTTGGCCGCACACTTTGGCGTTTCAATATTCATGAAAGTACACGTGTGTCACCGACAGGACTGATCTCTCTTCTCTCTGCCTCTTCTCTTTCTCTCTCCCGTTATAGGCGAGAAAACTGCCAGCTACGTGCTCGAGGGTACATTCAGGTGACTTCCGTGTTTTCTCACCCGATTCAATTACGTTAATCGATCGATTCTCCGCGGCAGATATCTCGCGACGTGACGGCGACATGAGGTCGCGATAGGCTCGCTTAGAGGATTTTTCATTTTGAGCGACCTGCTTTTCGCGCGCTGCATTCGAAGGGATACGAGGGAGTCCCTCCTCTCTCATCGAATATATTAAAACTTCATTCGGCGTAGTTGGAGGGAATTCAAATTACGCGTTCTCGCTGCGAGACTCGATCGTACGACAATTATCGTGTCGGGCAATTGAGTACAAATAACATTGCAGGACGGCGACTGTATCAGCGATACGTTGCCGCGCGTGTCAGTGCATCGTAAACTGTGGCATAGGGCTAATTACGGGCATAGGTCTCATTCGTAATTAATTAGTTATAGTCACTGTTTCTATTTCCCTCTTAACGTGAACAAACACGCGGCCAGCGTTTTGCGAGCAGGAACAATAATAATTGCATACGAAATTATATGTTTTCACTATCAGGTCTGTGTTCTCTCTTGGATTAATCGTTCGATTAATTCCATAATTAATCGCACAATTCGACCGCGGGCTGCATGTTTCACAATATCCTCGGGGAGAATATCGGATGCGACCGCCCGATTTGGATATACCGACGAATCATTATTTCGCCGCGTCGCGCATTTTATTGCCGATCGCGCGAAATCCGAGGCCCGGCCCGGTGGGATTTACGAATCCGCGTTGAGGCAGGAAGGGCGAGGGCGGATGTAGATCAGCGCATCAATCTCGGTAATTAATAATTTCAATTAGCCGGAGGGAGCGTCGCGCCCGCTACAGGCCACCGTCGTATTTCAGGCAGCAAGATCGAACGGCGAGGAACACCTGGATTTCAATTAATCGGATTGCCGTCGCGTACCGCCAATTTATCCCGCCGCCGCAGCCCCTTCGCCCATACTCGACAGCGTCCGCTCTTCTTTTTCCCCCGTACGGCCCTCCGATTGGGAATCGATAGACACGTCTGTCCCGCTAATGTAAATTCGGGAACGTGCGCTTCTGTCGAAGTCCGGAAAAGCGACACGATCCTCCGTCTCGCTGCCTTTTTTTCCGGTGTATTTTAATTCCCGGTTCTTTTTCTCTTCTCTCGTAGAATTTCGTTTCGCGAGACAATTCTACGTTACTCGATGTCATTTCTTTTCCGTTCATTCCTTTTTTATTTTTCGTTTCGAGGATGATATTTCCATTACAGGACTCTGTTGTTCGATTTAATTCGCGATGCAAAATTAACTGCTTGGCCGTGTAAGCGTGCAAAATTGTAGCTCTCGCAGTTAGCGCTCGAGCTAAACTCGTTACCGACGACATACAGTAAATTGACATTTAATCGTTAAAAGTTCTGCCATTTCGTGTTTTTGTCTGTTTCAGTACGAGGAAATAATAACGCGAACCGCGCAGTTCGACGATGTGCGCGACGGTCGCGCGTTAAAAGCGAAATTTGATTGGATTCGTTAAGCGGCAATTTATATACGTTACTGCAAACACGATTAATCGCACGGTGCAAACGCGGGGCCAAAGTACCGCGGCTGAAACACGACAGTATAATATTAGCGTTAGCGCTTTCCGCCCCCGTCGCGAAAATATTGCGGGGGATATTCAGGGGTTTGACGGCGCGCACGCGGTTCGGATTTCGTTCGCGGCGGTCGTCTTCGCGCGGACGCGCGCGCATCTCAACGGGGCGCTTCATTTCGATGCTGCATACCTTTGTGTCCGACGTTAGTGCGGTTTAATTTCGTTGTCGTCGTTTTCCTGTCCGTGCTTTTGAGCTGCGCCGAGTAAACCGTTTTAGGAGGACTTTAAATCTTATTCCGTCCGGGAATACCCCCTGCACGTCCCGTCGCGCAATCCGCCGGAAAATTTGCATAACGTTTGTTCATCGCGGCTAATATTTCGTCGCGTCGCCGGAAACGAAAAAATTCGTTTTTTGACGAATGCAACATTAATAGCGACACGCGCGGGTTACAAAAATACTGCAAAAATAGCAAAATGGTCACTTTTGAATCCATGGTTTTTTTTGTCGGTTAAATAAAACAATATTCTTTTATTTTAAACCCAGTTATATGAATACATCATTTTTTCAAACTCTATTTTTTCCCATGACAATAACAAAACGATAACAAAACAATGAATATCTCTTGCAATATTGATTCGACGAGAGAGCTCACAATGTGATACGGAAAATTTAATTACAATACATAAAATTTATATGCGAAAATTTGATCTTTTGTAACGTGATAAAAAGATCTAATCTTTTCCGCATATCTTTTCTACGCAACAAGAAAGAGACATAATGATATTTCGTAGCAGGGGATAAACGGAATAAGGGACCGTAGATCATCCTCGAAGTATAAAATCCTTATGGGAATTCTCCGATCTTTTCCTATCCTTTCCCACTTTATTCCCTCTTCATTTTTTCGCAACACTTCGCAACACTTTTTCCCGCCTTTTCGCGTTTTACGAGGAGTTCGCGTCGGGCCTGAGATGGCGAAAGAAAGTTTACCCCCGAAAGAAGTTAATCTAATACAGTGGTTCTTAATTGGGGTTCCTGAAAACACCAGTGTTCCGCGAATTTGTCACAAGTGTTCCACGAAAGCTTATGAGCAAATTACATATTAAACCTGATATTGCTGAAAGCTGCAAAAACCGACACGCTCAGGTGTCGCGTTAAAATTGATTTAAACAAATTCTATTTTTATAAAAGAATTATTTAGTTACAGTTTTTACGAATATAATATTTTTTATTATTACGTAATGTGTAATCTATAATTTTTAATAAAAAATATGTTCGTATTTTTGTCGTTAGTTTTACGACCTCAATGATTTTGGTGTTCTGTAAATTTTCCTTACAATCAAAAGTATTCGTGACTTCAAAAAGATTAAGAACCACTGATCTAATGCAATAATTTCAATAAATCGTGACTTATAATCCGAAGTTGGAAGAATGAGAGTCGCCGTGAGCTATTAGCATTTTTTTTCGTGTCATTGATCGCGAGATAGATATTGCGCGATTACCGATTAACATTCATAAGCGAACTCCCCGTGTGGAAATTTTTCTAGGCTGTAATTGGGGCCAAGTTAACTTTCCTTACTTTATTTGAGGCCCAAGTTAGGACGCCCATTTTGGCTCAATTTTGGATTGTCACGCTGTTTTGGCTAGGCTAGGACCCATATTACTTTCCAAACTTGGGCTAGTATAAAAATTTAAGTCTGGCCCCATGTGAAAATTTTTCCTAGGTTGTAATTCCTAGATTATAAAAAAAAGGACTAAGTAAACTTTTCTCTTACTTAGATGCCTTATTGAGGTTACATTCAACGCACAAACGCGAAGAAACGTTGTGCTTTGATTAGTTAAAAGATGAACTTTAAGCTTATTTATATATTTTTCGAAACGAATTTTAATTACGAGAAAAGGAATAATTCTTGTGACTCCTAGCGGCGTGAGCCGAAAATAACTGTCTTGGGGAAATCTAAACTGGGCCTTATACGGGCTGTAACTTGGCAAATCTAAGTACCCGGGAAAAAATTTTCATATATGCACATATATAAATATATATAACTATATATAAATCTATACAATTATAT
>VBVR01003366.1:0-17941 GCA_011638315.1 Tetramorium parvispinum
GTTTACTAGAGCTTTGATAACTCTTGCATTTTGCCCACGCTAATCCAAGCGAATGTATCAGAGTAGCCATCAGCGGCTTAGCTTCGGCAAAGTCGATCTCTTCTACTGACTTGAAGCACTTCGCCAGAGGCGTCAAGTACAATGATATGTCCTTGGCCTCGGCCAGTGAGGACACAACATTGTCGAACAACGTGCGGAAGCAAGGAAAGTACGCGCTGTTAGTTTTCTCGAGAATTATCGCCATCTTCTTCACGCGGTCCTCTTGCAGTTGATCGTAGATATATCTACAAAAGATGCGCGCAATAATACATATTTTTACTTTATACATGATGCGCTACAAATGAAAAATACATGTTCTTCATTATTCAATACCTCAAATTCGCCAATCTGGTAAACCAGTACTCCAATTCGACATTGGGCGTCGGATTCTGTCCGTTTTCAAATGCGACGCTAGATTCATGAATGACCACGTCGTTCACTAAGTAAGCCCACTTTATCACCACACCCTCTATGGCGCTTTTTAAATACAAATCAGCCGCTTGCGGTCCCTCTGTAGAAACTAATCTTTCGACTTCCGTCACCTTTTCGAGACCTGCTGGCATCGGTAGTACGGTTCGTCCATTTACCTGACCTTTTACCTGTGCATTCAAGTATAATATCTTTTATTAAAGGTTTCTTTTGAAAAGGGAGAATTTTTAAAGATTTAATTATCGATTGTTTTACTACCTGATACAACGTGCCACGGAGAGCGTGTACGTGCTTACATATATCGTGAATCGCTACTTCTGGCAAGTCCCTGTGATTTTCCGGCTTGGTGAGAAGGGGAGCGACGATATTATCTACTAACGTAGCCAATTGATCGACAATCCGATGGGATAAATCTCCCACGATTAACATTGCTGAACATCCTTCTTTATCTTTTGATAATGGCACTTGCTTTACTTTGACTGCATAAACTCCTGTTAAAATGACACATATTTTTTCTATAATATAAATCCTCGCGATATATTAACGATAAATAAATGAATGTTGAAGCGCAATAAAAAATTTATCATTATTGTTGAAATATTTCTGATTGTTCAGTCGTGATTACAATAAATTGGTATCATGGAAGAACTCACCCTTTGCTCTCTGACATGATATAGGAAAACTGGACGATGCCACTAATTGCGCATTCGGTGTTAAAACGACGAAAAGAGCGACCGGTAACGGTTTATCCAAGAAATCCAACACCACGTTCCGATACTCTTCCGTCAGTAGTAATCTTCCCCATTTTTCTGGTTTCAATTTCAAACTTTTCTGCACGAAACCGCCGATGTACTCAAGTCGAAAGTCAGACGGTGCCTCCGGAGTAGTCATTTCTGTTCACAATATAAAAAAAATATTCGCGTATTTCCTTCTATTAGAAATTTCAATGTAATTTTCTTCTTTAAATAATATTCTTTAAATAATTTTTTAGAAGCAAATGTATGACGTTTCTTGATAGATACACGTGTGTTATTTATCGATTATAATTATCTATTATAATTATACTGGAGGGAATTAAATACGTCAAGTTTTTAGACGCAGCAGATTAATGGCAATCTCCCGCCGGCGATAACAGAACTCGAAGAATGAATGGTCGAATAACTGCGTCGAAGACTCGAGCGACTTAGCTTCTTGCGAGTTCACGGGGACGAGCGATCGTAAATGTGAAATTTCGCTGATGCGGGGTATTATGCTCGTTAAACGGCTGTCATGCAAGCGGGTCAGGAAACCAGGCACGGACCGAACCAGCGAAAAGCAGTTCTGGCATTGGACGATCGTGTCTCTTCCGAGTTGGAGCCCCGCTCCCTTGGCCCCCTATTGTCGCGAGACGCACGTAATATGCTGAAAACAACTGACATTGCACGCGACGTCCGCCTTCCGCGCAGCGGCAGGTACGATCTCATTCCTCCTCCAAAGTTTCCTCCAGCTCGCGCACCCTGAGTCTTCCGGACGCTAGCGTGACTTTACATTTCGGCTGCTTCTACCTGCGGTCTCTCGCAACAACGTGGATCTTCGCTACATTCGTAAGTTTCCTAATAAGTTTGCGAATATTAGCGCCTTGTGAAACGAAATTAACACTTTCGGTGCTTGCCGCGCCTTCCACGAAGATTTCTACGAGGAAATTGACTTTGTTATTAAGATCTGTGTTTTCCGCATAATTGTATAAAATCGAGTATAACAACGATATATATACATTATAACATAATATTTATAAAAAATATAAACTGATAGTTTTTCAATTAAAATTTATCGTATTCTCTAAAGAAATTTTTTTCTACGGAAATGTCGCAGTGCAAGTGAAAATGAACGAAAAGAATAAAAAATAAAGTTAAATTTTACGAAATTTTACGAAATTATTTCTCGAAGTTAATTTTATCTTCTATAAACATGAACATAAATTTTAGTCAATAGTGTGGATCTAAAATGCACGTCACGGAAAGTTCTACTTAATGCGAAATACGATCGTTCGGAATGTCACTTTGTACCGTGCACCATTTTCGCGCATAAAGAAAAGAATAAACTTAAATATCTTGATCGATTGGTCATAAAATCTGTATTTTAAAGAAAAGAATAATTTTCGTTCTATATTCCTGTGCATATTTAATTATTCTTCTTCAAAAACAATTTCTTCATTAAATAATAAATCGCAATTTTAATTTTTTTTTACTTATTATAAAATCTCTTTCGCATTTTAGAGAAACTCAAGATAGGTAGGAAATTTTTTTTATACGGTGCATGATATTCTCAAACTTAATTGAGAAATTTAAATGTGCTTCTGCTTTTTTCTCGCATCAAGAAATTAAAGAAATTAAATAAGCGATATTAAACGTGAACGTTTTTAATTTTACAAATATCAGATAAATTAGCATCAAAAAGGGTGTAAAATGTTGTTACACATGTAACTCAGATTGAATAAGTTCACCGTCGCTGTAATGTTCAAAATGAGCGTATTAAAAATGGCTCCGGTCTTGCCTGATCGAGCCCGGCCATTCGCGCTACGAGGGTGAAGAGAGTTTCTCTTTCATCGCTTTAATCCTAGCACACGCACGTGCACGCACACGAGCTAGCCGGCGGAGGGGTGCGTACGCGCGTATCTACAAAGGGCCCCGGCGCTTTTCATTTCGCGGATACTCGCCCTTCTTCAAATTAGGAAAAAAAAGGGCGAAGTACACTCCCCCCGTACACTCTGGCCCACCATATCAAATTACTCCGCCCCCTTTCCACCTTTTTATCCTTCGCTCGCGCGTCCCGCTCGTACCTTCCGCCTCGACGACGGGGGTGCGCGAGAAAAAAATTCGTCCTCGCTAGGTGGTCGCGGAAATTGGAGCGGCACGGACCAGCATCCGGAGACGGTAAATGCGCCGTAACGTTCGAAAGCTGCCTCATGTACTCTTTGTACGGGCACGATGATGGTACCATTACAATCAAAAGATGTGCACGCAAAAGAAGTTCTGAAAAATCCGAGTTGATGTAACTTCACGTTTGAAAGCGATTTAATTCTCTTTAAAATTCATTTTCGTCTAAATGTCTGTCGCTTTATTTTCTCCATTTTTCTCTCAAGCTAAAGTGTAGATTTCCGAAATCGTTCTTCGACGTGAAACAATTTGCGTGTGGCAAAGAAATGACTCCCGACGTTATCTACCCTTCGAGAAAATTTGTCTTGCCAGCCATTCGTCATTCCCCGCGCGGGATTTTCGTCGGCTTTAACAAACCGACCGCCACGGATTATCGCACGTCCTCGCGAAACAGATCATCCGGCGGCATCTCGCCTCCTCGCCGTCGTTATCGTCATCGCCGCGGGGTGCTTCGCGTTTTTGTCTGGCACGGTTGAAATTGATGATCGAGAATCCCGCGGGTCGACTCGGGTATTTCACTTTAAGGAGTTTTCGGACGAGTGAATAATGCGGCCGCGCGGGTGTGTGCGCGCGCGTGCCTCCCGAGAAAGTGATTTCTTATTTAGGAAGCTTTTGAATTTGATGTCATTTTTCACGCGCACGCCGTCTCACAACGGCGCGGATGCAGCGATACGACGTCGCATCGCTTTTGAAACTTCCCACTGCTTTCCCGCTCTCCCGCTATCGCGAGGAAGGAGGGAATATTTCTCGTCTACCGCGTGCGTTTTCCAATTTTCTTCGCGTACGAGCGCGTGATGGTTGTGCCCGCGAGAAATGGGATCCTGATGGTACGCGCGCGCCATTCGTCCAGAAAAATCGGGAGACGCAAACTCGACGTTCTGCACGATCTCTTGAGAAATCGTTTGTCTAGCGTACTTTGCGTCGATTGTAAACTGTCAGTCCGCCGTTTCGTGGAAACATGAATTATAATGAGACGAATACGTAAGGAAGAAAGATAACAAATATATATCTTGCTCTCGTCAAACCATTTACATATTTTGATGATACTTTTTCTTATCATTGCGCTAAAATGTTTATAGAACATTTTTTACGAAAGGCAATACACTTTAATTAAAACTATCTCTGCAAGTCTGTAATGTATATATTTTCTAGAATATAGATATACAAAAGTTTTCTGTAAGCTAATATAGTTCACTGAGAGAAAAATATAGTTACTTTTGGACCAATCATAATTTTATAATATTTCTAACAATAAATATGATTAACTTAACCCTTAAACTACACACTAGCCATGTGAGACATAAACTACATACTGGGTCATTTTAACCCGCCACTACTTTGTTTTATTACCACACACGGAAGATTGATTCTTTTTGACTGAAATTGATAGAGTGCTCTCTTCCAACACACAAAATAAGTGTGAGATTGTTCTGGGAAGGTTGGTAATAAATTTTCATAGTTTAAAAATTGTCCCGATTTCAGTGTTGCAATGGGAGATATTGCAGCGCAATTTCTTCTTCGGATCATTTTGACCCAGAGTGTAGTTTAAGGGTTAACTATATGCATCATTATGTTAACCATAATTATCATTAGAAATACTATAAAATTGTGGTTGGATCTAAGATTAACTATATTTTTCTTTCAGTATTCGAATTTCCCGTTATCTTATAAAAATTATTCTTGAATATTCATATGGAGAACAAGACTTAAATAAATTCTTGGTGAAGAGAAAATTACGCCAACGAACAGGACGTATACATCTATAAGCATGTCGTAATGTATTATGCATAATGTTATGCACAGCTTATGAATTTTAAATGAAATGACATGCAGCGGTGTCTTTGTATCACGTCGTTCTGGCTAAAATCTAAGAAATAAGTAAATAAAAAAAAATCAAAGGCAAATGGAACTTCAAGCCTTTATAAACTGGTTTCTAATCGAAAGAGTATTTTCTCGAGAAAGGGTAACGTGGAACACGAGCGAAGTCGTTTGGTCCGAAACTTCTCAGGAGATGAAAGGGAGGCTTAAAGCACATCAAATGGAAGGGAGAGGGATGTCAAGCGCTCGCGGAGGAGCTCATACAGGCTTGACACTCGGCATTATGATAATCCGGAATCGGTGCTGCGTTCTACGTGCCAATTCTCTCAGATGGGAAAGCCAGAAGAAGAGAAGGAAGCATGAAAGCCTCGGAAAATATATTTTATTCGCCGACGAAGTTCGTTGAGATTTGATATCCAACGGGGGAAAACATATAACCCGTAAAATGCATAAATAAGGAACGTAGCGAGTCGCAATGTGATTTGCACAGCAACACGACATCGCATATATACGCGAGACGTTTCTCTATTTTATTATACATTTGTGCTCTGAAATGTAATAAATGCGCAAAAACATTTTCCCGTATTGATCGATAATCTTTAATAATGTAATATTGCAAGATCTCGTTTTTTATCCCAGTTCATCTTATTTGATGAAATTAATTTATCTGCTTGATTCAAAGAATTCAACAAGATATCAAGAATAGAATCGAGGCATTAGACGAATGGATTACCAATCGTTTCTTGCTGACGACATTTAAGAATATGGGAATGTCGAAAAATCTCTTATTTAAATTGTCCTTCGACTGTCTAATGTATGCTTACAGTCCACGGGAATGAAACGGACCGTGAGATCGAGTTGGAAGGTTGCCCAGAGACGCGCCTAACGAACGTTACCCTAATAAAATCTCACCCTCCACCTACTCGAAGGAAGAGAAGGGTCTCCTTACTCGAACGGCGTACGCTGGCGTACCATTCCCGCGCATTCAGTCTAACATTTATAATTCAAGGCACCGTCCTTTGCAGCCCGGAGAGCGCCATCGCGCCGTGCGGTGCCGTGCACGATGCAATACTAATTCGAGCCAAAATGTCTCTACTCGTATCTCCGGAATTTATTATTTTAATCATGGCTCCGCACACGAACTCCCGCGCCACGAACCGCGCGTGTCTCCACGCACGTGGAAACATGTAGCACCGTAAACCGTTTGTCGCCGCAACGACTGAGAAGGCAAGGCAGCAGGGTATATTCACAGCAAGTTTTGAAGACACTGCTCGAACGACGATCATTGTCAATGCGCACAAAAGTAATTATTTCGAATAATCTCTTCTTAAGTCGGTATTCATAGTCAGTTCTTATATTTAAGATCGTCTCGAGTACAGTCTTAATATGTTTTAAATTAATCACAGAGCCGTATTAGCATCGTAAGGCATTACTTAAGACGGTCTTGATATAAGACCTGAATACCTAGACTATGAATACCAGTCTTAGAAATTTGTTCTTTTTTCACAAAGGATCTCCTTGATCCTCGCATCGCGAAGAGTCGTGATTGGAAACGTTTTACTTTTTGTGAAACTGCGAAAGGTAAATCTCTTATTATCTTTCTTTTAGAGAGATAGGGCTGTAATTATTTCTAAACCTGATAAGAGATTATACGTACACAATTATACGGGCGAGCCGGTTTTAATACCGGCCGACGTCTCCGCGTTATTCTTTTCTTCTGTACGCAGATGGTACGATCTTAATCTACTCTTGTGGATCTACCTTTAAACGGTCGCGGACGTTGCCGGGGTTTTATGAGTTTAATTTGGGCCGCAGACGGTTTCTCTCCGTCGTACGGGTTTCGGTTCTCGTGAAATTCACCGAGACGTTTAAGGACGCTTCGTGTAAGGTCGAGATCGTCGTAGCGCAATCGCGGAATCAGTAACAGCTTGCCGAACCCGCAGTTTCGGATATTGGATTACGCGTAAGCGCGCAAATCCTGTCGGAGTCGCAATTAAAATGATTGCCGATTTTATGCGTGGTCCGCGATTAAAGGGAACGACGGTGTCGCTTCCACCCTTTGTCTCTCGAGTTTCGCTCGCGCACGTAATGGACTCTTCTTCCACGTGCGTTTGAAGTTCCGTCAAATAAAGCCGGTCGCAGCATGATGCGACGCTGTCGGGAAATAAAGCGAAGCACGCGCGAAATTATGGGGAAGAATAGCTAATTTATTTGAGACCGAGGGACAGTGGCACCACCGAACTTCCAGTCAGCATCCGCGTTCTCGCGGGCTTTCGTCACGAGAATGGAATAAAAATGAAAGCCAAGAGGAGCCGGGGGCAAAGGGAAAAAGAGCGAGACATTTCAAGAGAGGGGGGGGAATGGGGTGGAGGAGAGTGGAACTTAATCCCCGAGGCCAGAGACATTTCCTTCGCACCGTCTATCGCTGTTCAGCCACTTTCTCACTGGTAATACCCCCGGCGAGCGTCTGGGAAATTCTCCAAGTTAAGCTGCAGCAAGCTCTCCATTTTCGCCCACTCCAGAATCTCTCAACAGGTTACCTGAGTTTCACGGTGCAACTTCATCCTCAGTTTCGCATCCTCAGCTTCGTCTCTCATCTCGAATCGGTGCTGGAGCGGGCGAGACTTTACGTAACGAAACGTTTTATCCGTGCTACCGTGTTTTTTTACATTTGCTTGCTATGTAAACTGATTGGTTTGATATAGGATATCTATTTAGAAAGTTCTTTTTTATTTATAATGTTTATATAAATTATACGTTTGGTTCTGGAAATCTTCAAAAATATTTTATTTTAAGTAATGGTTGGTCTAGTAAAATATTGGTAAATATAACTGCGATATTAATAAAAAATCTTATTAATTAATATTTATCATTAACATATACAGATACATAAAATTATATTTTACAAATTAAAGTTACGTGCGATTAATTATTTTCAGATACAATATCTTTAAGTAACAATATCTTTCAAAAAATATTATACATCCTATACATGAGAAACAGTTTGTAAAGAATAGAAAAGCATATAATGGCTATGCAAAATATAAAAATCAAAATAAATGCATACATTAAATTATACATAAAGTACATTAAAAATCTTGTTTAATTAATTTTAATAAAAATTTGTACTTTATGACATATGATGAATTGTCCAATAAATTAAAAACAGTAATTAGAAATAAGCGTAATTTTTATACGTATAGTCGATGAATACTGGCCTACCTACAATCTTCTTTTCGTTCGTGTTATCTTCCTCCTCTACCTGGTCCTCTTCGGACGCGTTATGGGTGACTATCATCGATTGAAGCAGTTTCTCGAATTCCTCAGGCTTGTCGCCATTGTGATTCTGCCGAGTCGGCATCGTCTCGGTGGTTTCGTCGTGCGTTCCCGATTTTTCCGAGCCGTTCGGACTCACTACGCTACCCTCGGAATCGGACATTCTATCCCCTTTTTGTAACAGCGTCTGATGTCTCTAAAGAAGCACATATCATTAAGTTTGATTTAATCAATTTATATCAAGATATTAAGAAAAGAGCAAAAATTAGTAGATTTTAGTCTTATTGATACTAGATAATATTAAAATACACATGCAATATAATTACATAATTTATTATAACATTTGCTACAAACGAAAATTGTTACTGTACTTTTATTACGGTATCTACATTTTTTCATGTATTGAATCGTTAAGTTAAAAGTAGACGCGACACCCGCGAGAATAGCTTCGCGCCCTTTTGGGCTACAATGGGAGTTGATAGATGCGATCAATGAGAATGATGCATGACGGACGATGAGAGAGGATGGGGAAGCGAAGGGTGACAGGAAAAGAGAAAGGAGCGGGAGCTTCGCTTCGAGTGTGCGTAAGCGTGTAAAATTGAGCTATCCGCATTCATATCAGTCCTGCTTTACGACCGCGACAGTCCTCGCACAGTGCCTCAATATTCGAATATTATTCGTAGGCGGACTTCTCGCCGCTATCCTTCTCTTAAAACGCGCCAATACCGTCGTTTGCGGCGAAAGTTAGGAATATCCCCCGATTATGCTGACATAGCTTGTCTCTCCGTAGTTACCGTACCTTCTCTCGTGTTATCTTCTTCTTGCCGCCTTACACTTGGCTTTTCCTAGGCAGATAATCTTCCACTCTTTTTTTTACAGTAAAACGATCGCGTCATCATTTTCCACGTCGGCTACCTGCTGGGAATAAAACCGTTGGTTCTTTTTTTAACGTGTAATGTAATTTCAAAAATTTCTCATCAAGCTCAGCGAAACGTGAAAAATTCAGTGTCACCAAAAATTAAATTAATAGTTCGACTAATGCTTTCTTATGACCTGAATTTTTAATAATATTTAATATCTCTCCGAAAATATTTTTTATCTTTATAATGCATGCACATAAATTTTTTGCATCACTTTAATTTTATTAATTGTAGAACTTTAAAAAAGAAGAAACTTAAATTTAAAAAAATAAAACTCATAAAAATTTTAAGATTTCGATACTCCATATAGAGAATGAATGATTTTGTAATAATATTTATTATTATGATTATTTACTTTTGTTAGAACTTCTTTTATATTTTAATGGAAATACTATCCTGATATTTTTCATGTTTAAATTCCTTTTAAGCTTAGCCCTATTTCGAGTAGATTTTCTGCCACGGAATGCTTCTATCGCGATGAAATCTCACGACTTCCGATGGTGTTTCATCACGATGTCTGTCGCGTGTGTTCTGCTTCTACTTTTTCCTATACTTGTTGTGTCTTTCTTCGATATCTGCTGCCCCATCAAGCGGCATTTTATCTTCCCGTTCTCCTGTCGCCGTGAATTTCCGTCATGTCGCGCGATAAGACAGCAAAAAGAAAAAAGAAAAGAGAAAAGAAATGCCTATACACTTCGAGCGAGTGGAAGACTGTGAAAATTGCGTTTCTTATGCTTCTAACTAGTATATAATATCGCACGAGGAACGAAATCACAATTTCGTCTGCCTGAAGAAGCTTCCGTGTACAGAAATAACATCACACCTCGCTAAGTTTTATTGATTCTAGGTATGTCTATTGGCGGCCTCTCTACTTATATATGAATTATTCATTAAAGCTTGTTGTTAAATCGGCGTATATCTCGTTCCATCGACGTGCTGTCGAATGCAAATGACGATGAAAAATATGTACACAAATGAGTAATAAAAAATAGTCTTATGACAGTTAATCGAGAATAAGCGCTAGAATTCTGTAATTGTTTACTAAGCTTAAATGAAAAATAGATAATACTTCCATTATGTAACATACGCGATATTTAACACATCTTTAATATTACTTGATCTTTTATCACACATGCAGAGTTATCGGATTTTTGCAACGCAAATCGTTAAGTGTAAACAAGTATGTCAGTAATAAATTTTATTTTTAATTATACATGGCAATTTTTCATATATTTAACTGATATTTCGACTTCGTCAAAGTGTCTACATTTATTTCTAAATATGAAAATAAAAGATTTGGTTTTCAGGTTGATTTTCAGAAGAAAAAACGAACGATATATCACTCGAAATGTAAAGTAAGTATACTTCGTGAAGTAGGCACGATCAGTTACTATCGTACAAACACTACCTAGCAACGGCTATTGCACCATGACGACGTAAACGTTGCGTTTGTTCGAATTTTCGCAGTTCGACCGTGTGTGTTACATATTATACTCCCTCAGACTTTCTTGTTCGTCAACATAAATTTGTATTTTCTATTTCTATTAAACTCAGCTTTAAATTTTTATTTTTGATTTTCATGCAAAGCATACGTCATTGTACGCGGATCGTAGAGACTGCAGATAAATTTTGATATAAATAATTTTTCAAAGTAACAATAATGTGACGTATAGAATATAGATGATTCTATTTCTTTTTAACTGCTTCTTCGGAGAACGCAATAACGTGTAAATTTTATTGTCATTGAAAGAGAAGATTCAAGGATTTATTTAATATTTCTTTGCTAATTATGATCTCGAACTGTGAGTATGAAGCGAATGAAGTAGCAAATTGAATGGATTAATACAGATGACAAGTAAACGATACACAATGGCATTCAGAAAGGCATCGATTGACGATCCTCTTTTTTTCATCGCAATAATTCTAGTATTAGTCACCAGCTGCTCACCTTCATAAAAGACAGGTGTGACAACCGGCGCCCATTCATCAACGTGCAGAAAAATATTTTGTCGACAACTTGCTACTCGTAATTATCTTATAGTCTTGGTCATTTCACGGTTTACTCACCCCGTCTCAGTTTTTTTTCCTTTGTTCAGCTTAACGCGTTGTTTTGCACCTAGCCAGGTAGTACGGACACTAATCGGGAGTGAGAAGGCGTCGCGGCGAGGGCGTCGCGGCGCCACTTGTTTTCAACACGCTCTTTCAATAAGCGTTCTACGGTGCACCCAAATTTCTCAGCTTCTTTCTTTTCTTCGGCTACATAAATTATTTCCTTAAAAAAATATTTTACAAAGATTGTGTATTTAGAAGATAATAACGAAATTAAAATCTTTCTAACTGTGATAACCGTCTGTAATCCGTCTTGTTTTTAACAAAATGATTCTTTTTGCCGCTATATATTTCTTTGGAGTATTTCGTTATAATGTTACATAATTATGAAGATATATAAGTGCACGCGCCATACTTTATATCGCCCGAAACTTCTCCCCACGATAAGAGGCTTCCCTCGTCGAATGGCGCGAAGAGGGTCCCTTAGAATATACCGGATCTCATCCGTCAGATTCGGCAGCGCCTAATTAAAAAGCGTATAATAGATTCGTGGATTTCTGCGTGACGCTTTACGCGGGCCGTATATATACGTCATAAAGTTTTACGTTTTCTCTCATGCATAATTCATTTTCAGTATGAAGAGTGTAGCCGCTCTTCGGGAAAGAAAAAGAGAGAGAGAGAGACAAAAAGAGATCGAGAGGGAGGAAAGAGAGAGAAAAAAAAAGGTTTTTCTTTCACGCAGCACCGCGTGACACGCTCGAGATAACGCGAAGATTTCTTCGTTTCCTCTCTTCCTTGCCGCGCCCCGGCATTTCCTCTTGTCCGCTTCCCTTTCCGCCCCTCCTCACTCTTCTTTTTCTTTTCCCTTGCCGGTTCTGACGTCTCGCCTCACAAAATCACAGAGCCCACCATCCTCTTGCCCGTCCGTTCGCGAACCTCCGATGGCGACGCCGATCTTGTCGTTACACGCCGAGTAATTTCGTTCGAAAATTGCACTATCAGCGAAATATTCGGTCTTTCAGTGGCTGGTGGCAGTACTTCAGCATGGGTGGAGGGTCTCCAAAATATGCTGGGGCAATAATTCAACTACGGCCGCGCTCATACGAGGGCAGCGAGGGAAAGGGCTAATTCTCACCCCGGTGTACCCATGGCGTGGGATAATAGATCGCGCAGATTAAGGGATTCTCAGGCTACAGAGTCAGACCCGGGACCCGGTCGCTGCTCTCGTATTAGTCTTTAATAAAGAGCCACAGCAATAACTCATCTTAAGCGACGCGCTCGCGGAAAGCCCGCGCGCCCGAGGCGATCGTTGAAGTTAATAGATATCCCATAATACACTGACCTAAAGTTCCGTCCCCATGGACCCGTGCGAACGTCGATTTCGGCACAAAGGAAGCGTCGGAAGTTCAGCGTTAAATGACTTAACGATGTGAATCCTAGGGCAGTGGAATACGTAATCGGTGTCTCATTGTCGCTGACAGAAGCATAAGGCAGTCTGTGTTTGACATTTCTCATTAGGAAAGTTGAGATTTAAAAGTGGGAAAAGGATGGGCAAAATAATTTTCATTGATCTCCTCTTGTGTAATTTTTTTTAATTTTATTTCGAGTGCTTAATTATTTTTATTTTATTATTCATCGCTGTAATAAAATTACTGTAGTCGTGAAACTACACAATCGAAAATACAAAGAAGCATGTAGTCATATCATTATACACAGATTTCGCGAGACGGGTATTTGCATACACATAAGACGCTTGGAACAGAAGTCGTACACTCATACAAACAGATAACGCGGATTTCGCGAGATATGAAGTCTCATAAGCAACAAATGAGAGAAATCTGATCGACAAGCTAATAAAGGCAACAGAATCTCAGAGGCATTATCTGGAACAAATATATGATAGTACAAAGCAAAGTAAAAATACTTAAAATCAGCAAACGTTCTGGAAAAAGAAATCTAGACTAACCATATAGGGATAACTATTTCATTTCATCAATGTTTAATATTTTTTAATTTTAATTATATAAAATATCAATTAAACAATTAAACAATTTAATTAAATTTTACCAGAGAGAGAGAGAGAGAGAGAGAGAGAGAGAGTACTTGTCTGCACTCTCTTCTCCATAGCTATGCTGTACTACAATATTTCAAAACTGACATCTCTGACCACGATATAAATATTTTACGATATAAATATTCATGTCTCTGATAGAGACCCGAAACTAGCATTATTACGTAAGGATACCCAGTATGTCTCATGCTATTACAACTGGAGATGTTGTCATGTCTCTTGATGAGGCTGAGAGATAATTCTCGGTTGCTACACATATTTCACGTGAAGTATTTCATGATGAAGCAATTTATATAATGGACGATCGCGTTAAAAATCTTAACGGTAAAAAAGATAAAAATCGCGAAAGATGGACGTTTTCCCAAAGGCGATACCCAAAAGTTCAGCATCACGTTCTCTTCCTTCAAAACGGTTACGGGTGAGTTCTACGCGCGTATAATAATAACAGTAACAATAACGCAGCAGCCTCGTGCGGATAGCTGATATGAATATGTATCAGATACATCTGTTGCCTCGTAACCCCCGGTGTTACCGGGGGCCCAGGAAAGGGTGCAGAAACAATTCAATATCAGGCCTGGGTTTCTTCTTCGCGACGTGGCGGGAGTCGCCGGGCGAGGCTAATTTCCAGGCTGTCGGAGATATCGAAGAATTTTATCAAGATTCATGTCAGTCGCAGAGTCGCTGCTCCTCGAATGCTGCTTCTGTCTTATATTTAGCGCGGTCAAATCGCGCGGCTGTCGAAGCGGGTAGTGAAGATATCCTTTGACATTGGAATCTCTCAGCATAAACATATAATGACTGAATACTAATCATAATTATGCAATGCAGAATCAATTTCGAAAATCGGTTTTCTTTCGTCTCTTAAAAATATTACAATTGATACTTTGGCTTTATATACTATATATGCTTACAAAACTAGTAAATGATATCAGATTGCATGAGTATGTCTGACTGGCACTGAACTTGACCTTCAATTTACTTGAAGTCTGTTTTGATTTAACTGATCATAACGTAATATGCTTCTGACTATCCAGATTTTTGAAATCTCTATTCTTATATGTATGCTTTTTTTTCTCGCGGTTCTTAATGGATCTGGCAACCAATTATCGTCTCGAGCATTTACTGTGCACATCGGACAAAGAAAGACTTCATTGTGAAGAGACGGCCTTCCCCGACAGCGACCTTTCAGCAACAAATTAAGGATTTTAAGCCGAAAGTAATTAGTTCGGACGGACGAGGTGTCACTTTATGAAAGCGGGGAGACAGAGAGTCAGTCTTCATTGTCCTCGGCATTAATCCTTCGGGGACGTTCATAAGTTTTTGACTCGCCGTCTCGTGACATTAAAAGCTTCCAGCATAAATTCTGAAAGGAGCAATTTACGTATTTTTAAGCGATCTTAAGTATAATCCGGGTTTATTACAAATATATATTTAAAGTAATAATTCTGATAGCAGTATTTTTTAAGGAAATTGTACGGGGACAACAAAAAATAAGAATTATATTATATTTATATATATATATATAATCGTGCTTTTTTAAAAATACAATTATCTTTATTATATGTACCATTAAAGCGATGCTGGAGCCTCTTGTTTTATCGATTAAACATATATCATTTTTGTAACGCAATCATTTCTTATTGGTTTTAAGAGTTAGGAAATCCTTCTCCAGAATTAAAGCATAAGCATTAAATTCAGTCTGGCGTACAGAAAATATGTCGAAAACGGAAAAAATTTTGTAATTTACAATATTTTTACCATTCCTTAGTCGAAAATGGCATCTGAAGCTGTCACATCGTAATAATATTTGCTTGATATAGAAGATCTGCAGTTTGTACGACTGCTTGTCACGAATTTAGGTATCCCAGACACGATAACGCAAACAAACACTGTCGAGTTTATAAAATTAGACTTTGATGGCTAAATAAGACGTAAACGCAATACGAAAATTTATGCTGACATACGTGTGAAAAGTTGATAAAACAGAGCAAAAATTTTTAATTTCTTTCGTTTTTTATATGAACTCGATACTCAAGTGGTTCATTTTTGCGCGTATTTTAATCCTACAAAAGGATTTTGTATTCTGTAAAGCCAATTTGACAATTTATAATATTATAGCTTAGAATTCCGGCTTGTATTATCGACCTCGATCAAGTTCGAGCGTCGCCTTAATATCTGCGATCACAATAGGAAATGGAGTTTTCGTCATTCTGTCCAAATTGTAATCTTCTCCGAATCTCCGTTGGTGATTTATTTTGGCCGCAGTAGAAAAATATCGTTTCGAGGAAACGAGATTTAAAGTTTGGAGTTTATCTAAGACAGCGACGCGCAGGCAGTCGTAACTTTTCCGTCCTTCAAGTTTTAAAATACGTAACAAAGATAGCTATTACGAAGAATAATAAATTTTTCCTAAATCTCAAATAGATTTAGACAACATTAAATATCAAAGTAATTATTTTTCGCAATAAGTAATTTATCGCAATTTATTATCTTTATAATCTTTATAATTAATATTATAATTAACAATAATATAGTAAAAGTACTTTAACTTCAAAATCTGCTTATAAATTGTTTAATTGCATCAAATTGCATATTGACCTCAAAACTCGAAAAAACTTAACAGACGCGATCTTTTAGCAATCTCATTGGCTCAAAATCTTATTTTACCTACTACAGGGAGATAGATCGTTCGTGAAAGTCTCCAGAGTCGGATATCCTCTTTAGTTACTACATAGGCGCAGTTAGTTAATTAAAAGGTAAAGAGAGAACGCGAGGCGAAGGAGGAAGAGAGAAGCTGAAAGAACAACAGACAGAAAGAAAGAAGATACGAAGGAGACGACAAGAAAGAGGGAACAAAAAGAGAGAAAATGATGAGGCGCTGGGATTTGCAGCTCCATCGACGAGAACAACCCTTTCTTGCTTCGCCAAGAATGCTTTAGGGTTGCTTCCGATCAGGTAAATATTTAGGCCGCTTTACCAGCAATGTAGACATAAAATCACCTATTTGTATTTCTTTTACCATTATATATTTTTATTGTGTCACTCATACAATCAATTTCATTGAGTAAACCACTATGCGACAATACATGTACGTTGCAAAATACAATATTGAATTTGTGTGATTTATAAAATGTATTTTCTGGTTTCCTTCACTTATTTTCTGACTTTTAAAAGCACACAATTGAGAATTGTGACGCTATCAGTGATTTAAATATTCAATTTTGAAGGCGAGGTTACACGTAATTCCGCCGCGAGAAAGAGAGCGCGAGATTTCAGTCATACTCCGCGGAGCAAGTAATCAAATCAAATGGTGTCTCGCAATCAGATCTCTTCTGCAGATCCTCCGCCCCATAAGATCGAATGGAAAGGCGGAAAGTAAGAAAATATAAATCAGCGGGGTGGATTTAATAATTCATCGAGGCGAACATGGCGCCCCTTTCTCGAAAGCACAATCGAACCATTTAACCGTGAAACATTGTACATTTTGCGCCACTCCCGCCTCCTGTCCCGGAAAGGGGTGCGCCGGTATTCGCCATCCCCCCATGGATATTCGACCATCCGATTATCCCGTTACAACGAAAAACTTTCCCTTAAGCGTCCCGAGCAGAGACCGAAAATAATCATTATTTTGTTATTTTTAAACGAAAAAATCACATGCTTCTCATCATTGAAAATTAATTTTTTTTGTTGCACATATATACTTTCAAATGTAGTTTCATAATCTGAAAAGATTTGAAAAAACTTGAATAATAAAATATTAATCTATTAATACCAATTATTATTGAGTTTTATTTTTTCGTTCAAATAATAATTATTATCAGTAGAGTTTTATTTTTCCGTTTACCAATAAAACTCAATCTTGAGTTTTATTTTTTCACTCGAGTGATAATCATTATCGTTCAATTTTATTTTTTCACTCGACTGGTAATTATTATTAGTTGCATTTTATTTTTTCGTTAAGAAAACTTAACGTTCAACCCGATTAAACCAAAAACCATAAAATCCATAAAAAACGGCGGACGAATGTTGACATTTCTCGACTATAGGCACACTAGTTTCACGTGTACAATATTTACGTTTAGTTGTATTGAAGAATTTCTAAAAATAAATTCTATGCAGCATTTTCAGCGTTGAATATTATTTTCACTGATCGTAATATCGAAAAATATTCTGTCAGAAAAACATAAAAAATACTTTGTGTAAAATTAAGTAAGAAATACATATACAGGGTGTCCCATAATTGGCGCGACAACTCTCGTGAGCAGGTAGAGCGGGCGAAACCGAGTTGAAAAGTCCTCTACCATTTTGCAATTGTCGCAATAGTTAACGAGATATTAATGATTAAAAATCGCCGTATTAGGCCGGCCCTCCGCCGAATACAAGCGCGCGGCGAGATGCGGCTGCCCAGCGACGTCGTTGTTAGG
>VBVR01003367.1:0-17940 GCA_011638315.1 Tetramorium parvispinum
GTGTAGCGGATAGATTGTAGCTGTTCGATTCTCTCTCGAAATTTAATAATTAGATTATAAATGAATAAAAGAGGCGGAAAGCGCGTGCAAATAAAAAGGATCAAGTACCAGATTAAGCAGGCTATTTCGACGGGTACCGACCCTTTCCCTTTAATTCAAAAACTCCAACAAGTAGAGGCAAACACCTGTCCTCCTGAAATCCAACCTCCTCCCCTTAAATTAATCCCAATAGACTGCCAGATTGATTATCCCGACTATCAAAAGATCAGTAAGACCGATCCGCGCTATAACTCGTACAAACTACGTTATCTTTTCGGAACTGACGATTAAAATAATAACTCGACAACTTAGCGAAATCCCCGGGTAAAGAACTTGAATGTTTTGACCCGAAATAATAATCTGACAGAACGTAACAATGGTATATATTTTAAAATACATTCCAATATATTAATGTTAATGCTATTGTTAATTAATTTAATATTAATTTAATTATTCATAGAATACTATATTATTTACATCACATCAATACGAATAAATTGCTTTCACAATGCGATATCGATGCGGTATCGTTTATACAGCTACGACAGCGTGCCGACGAATGTAGATATAATTATACGAGTCGTCGAGTTGAGATATTAGGATAACCACGCAAATAATTCGCGATCGCAAACAGTCAGACGTAAGCGATGCGGTAGTCCCATGGGGAATATAATTAGAGCGCAATCCCGGGAGAAATTCAAAGTTTACATTCACTTTAAACTTCGTTCTAATGTATCGTGCGTGACGCGAATGAACTTCGGTCAATTAATTTCTACGGCGAGACGCTTGGCATTACAGATTTTGGATTTCCAGGAAACTTCTATTTGATGGCAAAATACAAAAGAAAGAATGAGAGAAAGAGAGAGAGAGAGAGAGAGAGAGTTCTAATCGATTTTATTATCAAGATTAATTAATTAATTTCCCATTTTCCAACAAAATAAAACTGACGCTGAAGAAAGAGAATGTTCCTTGCCAGTTTAGACACGCAAAATTTTTACGTTAATATCTAATAGAAATTGTCAATAACAATTGTATGAGCTTTTAAACATAGCAAGATAATTTAGGTATTCAATGTAACTTGTTATTGTTGTTATTTTTAAAGAAGAAGCATGTCTTTCCTCAGTTGTACTATTAAGAAAAAGAAGCAAGTAGATATCGAATATTTAAAAGGGTTTAAAAATCTAGCCTTTCTAGTTTCTCGGGCTCTTATCTCAGATCCGAATAACAACGCATTTTTCGTGAGGTAAACCAGAGTTCGACGAGCGCATCTTTTAACGAGGAATGTGCGTGCGTGCGTGCGTGCGCAAGTAACGCATTGCTGAATGCAGCTAACTGCCGGTCGACACAGTCGGAACGCGAGTAGCCGGTCTTTCGTCGAGTGAAATTCTAGAGAGTTGCCTGTGTGTGTGTTTGTATACGCCGTCGCGCGTATAATTAAGTCCAAGGAACGACCGTGAAAGCATCGAAATGCTCGTAAGAAAAGCGGACTATTACTACAGTCTGAGCAGATGACGTGCGGTAATGAATCCGATTAGGCTATCTCTAGAATCTGCCGACAACGTGCTCCTTCCCGCGATGCATTTGCCAGCGAATTACACTCACACGTTGGGGATTCCTTCTTGAAGGGAAATGCACGAAAGACATTCCGGAAATTGCGCGTCTCTTACGAATTTTCAACACTGTTAAAACAAAATTAAAATTAAATTAAATTACAGTTAAAATTAAGTAATTTAATTATTTTACCTATTTATTTATTTATTTAATATTGAAACATTAATATCTTTCGATGGTAAATAATTAAAACGGATTAACAAGCTTTTAAACTGTACGTATCATTAATTTTATTTTCAAATTGATTCTCTGAATTTTACATGTTATAAATTTTATATACAAGTATGACGATAAATATTATTGCTGTTAATAACCGCATTTTCGTTCCAAGTAACTTGATTTTCGCGGAAATAAAACCGTTGTACGTAATCACGACCTCTAAGACCTAATAACGCGAAGCAACGTAAAGTGGTCCTCAGTGAAAATCTCTTAACGATGAGCACTCGCATTTACGCGTAGTCGTCTAAGCTCATCATGCAGACGATTAAACTAATTTCCGTCGCCAAAGTGAGCGGCAGTCGAGTAATGCGCTTAAGTCGCGTCTGAATGCACCGCGGGCCGCATTCGAGCGAGCGCGGAAATCACTGACGTCCCCGTCCCGACGACGCTTGCTTAGACCGGCGACGGAAAGAAGAAACGAAGGCCGAGTCACTATCTGAATGGTACGTGAGTTCCAGAAACACACTGACGGCTTACCGATTCCTCGTAGCGATATCGACGGCAAGCAGGTTGATTCTTGCCGCCGTCTCCTTTACGGCACTCTCTCAGCTCGGCCTGTGCCCGGCACGTCGATCGCTTCCTGTCGCGCGATTATCGCCGGATTCTTTCTTCTGCCACGGCATCCCGCGAAAATGCCGCTGACCCTATAAACTTGACGAGAAACTCGACAAGCGCGAGCCTCGAGGGGAAAGAATATTTCCACGAATTCCGCTTCCAAAAAGAAAAGAACGGAACGGGAAGAAATTTCGTTTCGCGTGCGGTCTTACAGTCGACTGAAAATGAAATAAGTTTTTAACGTGTCTCCTCGTGACAAGGAATTAAGTACGTTCATCCCGGCGTATATTTGCAGTTGTCGGATTTATGGTCAGTTAAGTGAGTCCTAGATGCGCTCGCTTTAGATCGACCTGTCTCTGGTTAAGCCTGCCTGCAAATCCGTCGAGATTACGTACGTTTTGTAGACCTCCTGCGCCGTCAGGGTCCGTGTGTAAGGATACTTTAGACGGGTTATCCAATTATAATGTAACCCAGTTTTGCAACACACGTCTCACGGTAAATTACGAAGTTATACAATCTAAACCGCGCGCGACGTGTGTCACGAGAGTGCCGCGCGCATTTGCGTACGTCGTTGCTTTCTCGCTACTTTCTCAGTCATGTGGATCACTTTCAAATTAAAATACGGATGTTACCAAATGCCGTAACGTCATCGGATCGTCGATTTATTTGTTTTGCTCTAAGTTATTAAATATTTCGTCCCAAGAGATATTTCGTCCAAAACCTTGAATTAATGAGATAATTCGTTGTTGATGGGTTAAAAGATTAATTACTGAGACTTGTCGATTTTCTTTTCGAGCATCGCTGTAACTCTTTTCTTGTTCCTATATACTTTTTCATGATAAAGTATGTCGTATTATACAAATTTCTAAGATTTTAATTTATGTTTTTTAATTACCACTTTTCTATTTTTTGTCGCAGAACATCACTTTTTTCTCGATGTTGATATATGATTTGATATTAATGCATTTGTACTGCCTGTTCGTGGCAAGAATCATTCATTACTCACGATTGATTACGAGATTTATTTACCCAATGGAACATATCGGCCTTAATGTGCTATGCTTTATGTGAAAATATCGCGATATATATAAAACTGTCAACGTTAAACAATAAATTTTCTGCCAAGAATAAGTAAAGTGAATTGAATTATATAAAGAGTTTTATTTCTTATTGGACATCTATTCACGTTCTTTGACCTTATCTGTTCGTTCAATGATTTGCACATTTAATTCGCAATTATTATTCTAGTGAAAATCGAAAATATAGAATTAAAATATATATAAAGAAAGTTGATAATTGTGTAGCCAGTCTTCAAATTTTGAAGAGATTAAGTAACTTTGCAAAATAAATTTTTATCGTTCTGTTTTTATCTATTTTTTCCGGATAATATTGTTATCCGTCATAATATTTAACGTTGCGAAATATGAGATTGCAGAGAGTTACTAGCGCGACTGCCTGTGAAATCGGGTAGAAAGAAAAAGGACGAACGGGCAGATATCGATAACCGAAGGCTACGATACAATCTGCTGGCTTGAAAAATGAATTCACGCTCTCAAAAAGAGAGAGAAAAAGAGAGGTGCAGAGAAAAACGTCGACAATGAGCATAGAGTGCAGTTAGATCTCAAATTGAAGTTTCAATCATCTCGCGCGTTTATCGGATATTCCGAAAAAAACTATCGTTTTTGTCTTTCTTTCCCTCTCTCTCTCTCTCTCTCTCTTTCTCTCTCCAGCTAATAAGATTATTAATTAGGCTAAAGTTTGTGTTCGGTTCATCTCGTGTCCCAGCGCAGTATTCCGACAATCGTGGCACGCGACGTCAGTGATGGATGGATTCATCGTCGCGTTAATTGAACTGCGCCGATCGTGTCTAATTAAAGTGAATATAAAGAAGAGAAGTTTGGGCACGTTCGATGCTGTCCTAGACATTCTAGCAACTTGAATCATTCAGAAACCACCCTCCCTCTTCTCTGCAATTATTCACGAGCAGTCTGGGTAAGTGAGATGTCGCGTCGAATATAGATAGCAACGAAACTGTTCCGCTATCCCATTAATCTATATTTCTACATCTCCTCACAGCTGTTACATCAATTTTCATTAATTTCAAAATGCAATAAATATTTTCGACCGGCGAGTGATTTGAATTTGACATGAAATATTCCAGTAGCATTTAATATGTCTTCCAATTTAGCGCTTTGAACGACTGACTTGGTTATATCACATGTTACATCAACGTAATTAAGATTTAAACGTGATTACGCGCCACTGCGAGATTCTGCTCCGCCTGAGGAGCATAATATTAGGTTTGCTAAGAGTTAGCGATGCGCATTGGATTTGCCAGAATAAGACCGCACTCTGATGATATTGTGTCTGTTTGCTTATTTACTGCGTTTGAGCAATGCGGCAGAGTCGGTCTTGGAATAATCGCCATCGGTTTCCGGAGAGATCGTACACATATCCAGAAAATGTTTCGAAACAATTTTTCATTCACTTTTTTGTGAATATACATCGGAGACGCGTTACGAGTATGAGATATAAAAATGATCGCATGCCGTCATGTTTTCTTGTCGACGACGACGACAACGACGACGAATTTCACAAAATGCCACGCATTCCGCGATCGCGCGAGAAGCGGATCTTTTCTTAGTTGCGAGAAGACCGAGAAACGCGGGGATCGTAAATTCAAGTGAGATCTACGACAGAGCTTAGCGTGCAAGTCGATCGTGATCACTGGCGCGGATCGACCCGCGAGATTAATCTCGCGAACGATTTACGATGGTCCCGGTCGCGCGAGATCGATCGCAGCGGTCTCCCGACGAATTGGGAATCGAGGATTGATCGGGCGCTGCGAAACTCGACTTTCAAGTCCGCCGTTGAAAATGACGAACGTTCCGCTCTTCGCGTTGCGGCAGAAACCCCCATGCACCGCGATCTCGATATATTTTACGTTATTCGCGCGCGGAAAACGCCAAACGTTTATCAGGCACGCGTGAGTGATCCGCAACGGTGATGTGAAATTTCATGCGCACAATAAACTGCATCGAAATAAGATGAAGAATAATTTCAATTTTTCAAATATTGAACGGATGATAAAGTTTCTTCTTTCTCTTTCACAGCCGGCTGACAGTGGATGCTTCAGGATCTGCATAAATTGTGTGTAACGCTTCTTAGTTTTTCCAACACTTCGGAATGAGAACATTCGATGCCGCTTCGTCCTTACTTTCGCTATGCATCGCGGGACGTTGACGACAAAGCCGGTCGTCGCATACGACGCGATAAGAATGTTAATGCGGTTTCACGTCGCGTGATCTGCTATCTCGTTTAGGAATGTAGGTTTTGAGCCGCGGCTCAAGAGAAGTGAACGAAACGCCGACCGAATCGAACGCGGCGACGGCGACGAAGGTGTAGTTCGTTTGCGATTCCGGGTGCGACGACCGACGCGGTTTTTGCATACAATCCACGCCTCGTCGACGAATAATTAGCCGTTTGTTCGTCAGCGAGGTACGAAGTGCTAATCGATCGCACCGCACGATCGAGCCGGCTCAAACTCATCTCGCGCCAATGAACCGTGACCGGAAACTTCGACGAGGCGTGGGCTTTAGAATTGCAAATTGCACATAAACCAACCGCCCATGCGATTCTTTTTTTTCTACGGCCGCGTAAAACAAATGTCCTATTTAGCGCGAGAAAATCAACTCACGTAATCGCGAATTTATAGTTTTTTCAATACGTGATTACGAACGACGTAACTTCTTCGGTAATCAAGTTTATAAAGAAATATTTAATCTTTTTCAGATTTTTCTTCCTCTCTCTTTAATTAAATTTCGCGATTAAAGATTTTAGAGATCAGTGCTTCGATTTCAGAATACTATTAGTTAGAGAATCATTTGTTAAAAAAATAGTACGTTGATTTTTATACGATTTATAGATTAGACGGCCAAGAAAATATTAGGATTAGCAGCTATATAAAAATGATTATTAGTTACAGTACTTTCGCACGAATTATGTTCGCGCCTACAAAAAGTCTATAAAAAGTATATCTCATCTAGCGTTGATTAAGCTTATATTAAGAATATTTTGCTGCATAGCGCGATTAACGTAAATATCATGTAAATGTCGACTATGCATATTCAACGATTGTATGCTTTGATGTAAAACCATACATATATCCTCCAAATTAACAACGTTAACAACATTAAATTCTCATCGTTCGTTTTACATTTAAAATCCAAATAGAAAATTAAAAGCGAATTCTTTACATTATTTAACAATTTCTTTTCCTTTTAGTAAACATCGTCGTCGCAATAATGACTCATTGGTTTGCGGAGGATTAGAAATAAAACACTTTAGTCATTAACTTTTCGAAGATGCCCTTTCGTCGATGGAGCCCGTCGCTCGATTAATCGAGGTAAGATCAGCGCATACTAATTTTAATATACGAAACGTATTCCTTGGGAAAAAATGATTTAGTTACAAAATAATATATAAATTGTATACGTGTTGTTAATGATCATTCTTTGTGTGTGTATATAATAATCATAAATATTGTTTCCAGGTAAATATATATGTATATATATCTAAAATAATAATGCTCGCATATTGTATGTATCGGATTTTAGTTATACGAATATATGAACATATAGTCCACAAGCGCGCATTAGTTGAAAAGCTATAATTAATCACAATCGAGATTATCTAATTACTATACTTAAATAAATCAACTGGGAAAATAACTGGAGTCTCTCTTTATTATCTTTAAAATATTTGATTTCATTTGCAAGGTTTATCAAGAGTTAATAAATGTATACGAAATATACGTGAATTAAATTTCCGAAACATTTAAATTTAACATTTATAATAGAATAAAATTAAAAAATTGTACCAACAGATTTTTCTTTCTGTATATGAATTATTAGCCGTGAATATTGTTCTGCGTGTTTCGCAATCCTTTGTTTAATAAATTTAGCGAAACGAAATTTATGTTAACTGGCAAATAGATTTAAATATTGTTACGCCCGAAACCCGAAACTTACCGCAAATATCACGTCTCAATATATAATAAACAATTCATTCTGAGAGAGAATATTCTCATTTCTCTCTTTCGAATCTTGTTAATTTGATAACTTATCGTTTCGTGCCGCACACTTCACATTTTTCAAGGGCCATACTTAAAGATACTTTCCCGTACGTCTAACATGTGAGAGCAAGTGTATCGTTTCCACCCACTCTTTCGCGTCCGCTCCTTCGTGATCCACCCACACGATCGTCCTGATGTAAATCCAATGATTCCCATAAACAAGGGAGGGCGAGATGTACGGGAGGCGGCACTGGGTCTCTCATTACTCGGTTCGGGACTCGGCTCGACAACCGACCGATCTCCATATCGGACGCATCTATCTGGAGCACCCAGATACATAGGCGGCCCCCTCCTATACGTGATGAGTACAAAATACAAGCGCGTCAAAACACGGGATTCCTCGGAGATACATATCGCGATTTCGGTAATATATTTGCGGACCATTATGATTTATTCGCCGCAGATCGATACAGAGAAAATATTGTTGATACATGTACTCGTGATTTATCGATCCCTCGTTCTACAGGCATTCAAGTATCGGTTTTCATAACGAGTAATGGCTGCATAAATCATAATTATTAGCTTGCACCGATATTGTATCAGTTTCTCCATTTCCATTCTTTCGAAATAGCAATAATGAAAATGGTAAATTAAAAATCATTAATATGCTTCCTCCGATAGTGATAGCTGATTAAATGTGATGCAACTCGCGATCAGAAATCTGAAAAAAAATTTGCAGTTTTCATTTTTGTCTGAAATGAGGAGAAATATGAAAAGAGCAAAATTAGTCCAACAATTTATTTATTCAAAACATTAGTTTTTCACTGACAAAGTCTAAAACGTTACATCGATTGATATTGCAGATGGAATATTGGATAAATATTTTCGAATAGAGATTCTCATGGTGAACAGCAACGCCATTCGATAAAGTTGGTTTCTGTAGAATCTCTCGAACTGATTATTCAACGATCCGTGCCTTTATCTTGTAGCAAATATACGATACCGAATAATGGTATACTCACCGAGATTACAGAAGATTTTAAAATATTTGTCGTGCACTGATATCCATCTCGACAGATGTTATGTTATATTAGAATAAGAAGTAATGAAATAAAATCTGAGTCAAGACAAACGTGATATTAGAAGAAATTACATTTAAAAAAATTAAAAACCTCGCATATGATTTGCAGAATCATTCAACAAAACTAATAGATTCGAATTCAACAAATTTGATAATAAATGATAAAACATTAAACGTTTTAAAAATAGTAACTGCAAGGTATTTTACTATTTTGATTTAAGAATAATAAAAAGAAAATAGGGAATAAGGATATGAAACTCAAACATGGAAGGTGTTTTGATATACAGATGGTACAGAATAGTGGAAGTTTATTTTTTAATTTATATTTCTTAAAAGAAGAAAGATTAAAAAGATAGTTGCATTTAAGTAATTCTCTAGACTTCTGATATAAGAAATATCAGAATGATTGCAAAAATTATAAGTGCAAAAAATACAGATTTAAGAGAAAATAGTCTTGTTTTTAATATAATACTCATATGACGCTTTAATTTCTTTTGCTTCATTTACTACTTACTATATAATATTACTTACTATTTGTACTCAAAATAATTTTTCTCACATCTCTTTTTACTTATAAAATAGAAAAATATAATTAAAATAAAGAGAAATAAAATTAATTCAAGTACGTTTACTTTAAAAAAATGTAGAGATAAAATGTTTAAAATTAATTTGAAGCATATCATCACTTACAGTAATAATAATTGCAGAAACTATGCTTATATGAAAATATTTTAATTTTTTTAAAAGTTTAAAAGGTAATAAATCCAGTAAATCCAGGTAAATATTTTGTTTCATGAAGTTACTATTTATTAGCACAATAATTATCATTACATTGGATATTCATAAACTTATATTTCCAAGTGATTGATTAATGCGGATATATGTTACGAAACGTAACGATACAAATACATATATTTATATCACAGTCGTAGATAATGAAATTAGTATTAATTCGAAGTTACAGTATCTATTTAAATGCCTAGAATATTCGCCCAGATTTTCTTCTGAAAGAAACTTACAACTTATATGACCAAAGTGTGCGTATAAATCCTGCGTAAAGTATTACGTACGTCTCTCTAATACGAGAAAAAGATTCCTCCGGGCGAGCCTAACTTAAACATACTGACATTTAATTAATCTTAATTGCTAAAAGTTTGATTCGCAATGGATATAAAGCGAAACACGCGTGTGCGTTCCTCCGCCCAGCGAAACGGAAATTTCGAAGCGACAACAAACGAGGATGACGCTGAAAAGACGTTCGCGTAGATGATCCTAAGGATAAAATCAACTTGTTTTAATGACCACTATTGCTACATAGGTACCTATTGTTAACTGTGCCTACATTCGCGGGATGGTGAAACCAGTCTTCTTGCGAATGTCGTAAAACAACATTCTCGCGCGCGACTTTCTCGGGAATACTCTTCATTTTCAGTTATGGACCAAGTACGTCTAAGTGAAATAATACGAAAGAAAGATTAAATAGGGATTTCAGTATAAAATTTAAAAAAAAAGACTTAACCAATTAAAAGAATATCTATGAAAAACTACAAGTTCGAGATGTGAAATTAAATTATCGTTGCAAGGATAATTCACTGCAATATAGAACGTCGCAGTTTGACCCAAGAATGTTTATTTAAAAATCAATTCTTTAATATTATTTCACTTGGATAGAATTGATGATTGTAGATCTTCATAGTTTAACATTTTATCGAGCGTACACGTTGTCGACAACAAGATCGAGAATTTCTACCGAAATCTACAGACACATTGACGATTCGAGGGGTAGGAAGTAGGATTTGGCTATAGATGGACACGTCAATCCGACTAATTCTACCTAATCTAATTAACATCGTAATGTGTTACGCGAGCGTTACGAGCCTACTGGAAACACGCTGGTCAATTGTTATAATAATCTTAATTACGATATGGACTGGCTTTTCAAGTCTTGTATCAAGTGGAAGCGCATGACACTCGATCCTTCGAATTAGCAATTAATTAAAACGTCTCTTATCGAGTCAAACACGTTTTGGCACAATGTCTGTTTCCAGTATTCGCCGCCGCTCTTAATCTTAATCAGTTTATTTTGCATTTGTTCGGCAGTATTTCGTTCTTTGATTTATCGATTCCTATGTCGCTTACCGAAATCGCGCATCAATCTTACGTACTTACAATTACGAATCCACAACATAGAGACGTCAATGAATTGTTTTATGTTAACATTCTACGTGACGAGGAATTAGCTCATTTTTTTTTCGATGATGTCAATTTTTGACGCCTTATCTAACATTATTTGAATCGCTATGCTAAGCCACGTTGCTGCAACACATGTGAATTGGCAGGTCTTTTCTTCCATCAACAGTAAAGCAAACAAATTTTTCCTTCAATTAAAGATAATTGCTATTTCATTTTTCTTCAAGTCTTTCTTTGTCAGGGTATTGGCATTTTACGGTGAATGCAGTCGGGAAAGCATTAAACCTAATTTCGTCGTAGCGACGATTTCGTCACAATTATTCACATCGCGTACTTTGAAAGCCTCTTTGATGCCATTCTCGGCACGGCAGATGCCTTTAATTACAAACCGTACGGAACAACCGTACGTGTCCTTCACTTCGCCGAGGAGAAAACTTTCTTTCCGCGGTGAATAGTAACAATGTGTATACAACCGATACGATGCCCCCGGAAATACATTTTGCATATATTTGCATGATTCTTTCTAATCGCATGCTTCGCTGTTTGGTTTTCGTGTCAAGGTTTCGCGTCTTTGACATTCCATTACGAAAGCGCTTGTTCTTCCCCTCATTACACCGTCGCATTCGAATTGCAAAGTGCGATAAGACGGTCGGCCGTCCCGTGTGCTTTTTTGGAATCTCTAAAGATCCTTTAAAATACATACACGTGTGGAATCATCGTACACACAAAATAAAAGTATAAACAAAAATTTCTCAACTTTACGCGCAAAATGAAAAGTTTATCTATAAGTATACGCAAAACGTATTTTATATGCGTAAAACGAATATGTATTTCTATCATTTATCAACCTTCAATTTTCATTTTGATTGAATTTATTTTCCTACTTTATCAAGAAATTAAAAGTCTAACACCAGATATTCGTGCGGTGCATTAACGATAATGAAGTAATCTATCAAAAGCGTTCTCCGGATGAGAATGTTCATCACGAATAGATCATTTATCGCAGTAACGTTTGATAGAGACTTTCTTTGCGTCTATAATAAATCTCACGACATCGATAGTTACGACTCGAAGGACTCCTCGAAGAGAAAGAGAGTGGAACGGTATGTGTGTGACGTGAGACTCGGTAGAGTCCATCGGAGAGCCTCGGGGATACTTTCTGTTTCGCCCGGGGCTGCAGTCGGGATTCGCAGCCGTGGACATCAATCGCAGTCACTCTCGAGAGTCCTTAGAAAGATTGATGAATCTGCGGACGGTCTCGCGGTTTGCGCGCGTGACACTAACGGATTAGTCTATTTTGGAGGAAGACACGAATCTCCTTCCTCCCGTCGCGTCGCGTCGCGCTTTCTTGTCTCTTCGAGGCCCTTCGAGGTCAACTTCTCGTTTCGGGGAACGTCGCTGATCCGGTCGATGCGCGAGAAGAAGGATAACGCGGAATCGGAATCCGGCGCGTCTTACTTAATCGTTAACTCTTACCAACTAGTTGGCTGATTATATCGGGAGGGACACGAGAGTAGATACAGATGAATCCGAGTAAAACTACGGGAGGGGCCGCGCGGGCTCCTCGAGAAACGTATCCGCCTTCTCCTTTTGTCGTCGATTAAAGCTTCGTCGATATATCTCTTCTCCGTCGTGGCTCTTTAGACCTTCTACAACTACTGCGGAGAAGGAGCAAGAAGATAAAAGGATTTCCGATGGAATCCGCGGTGTCGCCTTCCAGCGTTCGCCTCCCTTCGACAGCTCTCAATGCGTTCGCGATCCGAGACGCCCGTTCGCGCGACATTAGCCTTCTTCGAATCCTTCCTCCTCGGTGGGATTACTTCCGGGGAAGAAGGCGAGAGTCGGGCGTCGCGCTGCGCCGGCCCTAGGAGAGCTTCTTGGAGGCGTCGGGCTTGTCTCAGAAGTTCGCCTCCAGCGAGCTCTCCAGCTCGCTCAGCGGCGGCACCAGCGTCTGCAGCGAGAAGTAACGCGAACGATCGGCCGCGTCTACGCTGGTCACGTGCTGGAACTGGCACGGCTGACTGATGTTGCTCTTAGCAGGCAGCACCACCTTCTTCTGCACCGGCTTCTTCTTCTTCTTGCCCGGTGCTGATAGGCTGATGTTCTCCGGGCAGGAAACGAGACGCTCTATGTGCTGCCACAGATCGTTCGCTGCCTTTGAATTGTCGAAGCTCAGCCCGGCCAGGCGAGTGTGGTCCGATGAGAGACACATCGTGTGGAAGGCTGGCCCCGATACCTGTAAACATTTCGAGAGCTCTTACCTCGTAGAATGCGGCTAGATAATATAATGCAAGTCGCGTTTGTGTAGCAATCCCTTTGAAATCGTTGTGAAAATTTGAAAAACACTTGCACGATTCACACTACTTGTATTTTATTTCATCTAGCAAACACAAGCGAATCGAATTGATGTTAAATGTCCAGTGTTGAAATTTAATCCGCTTTGTAACGTGGCATACCATCTAACGAGATAAACAAGAAGCTCGAATGCGTAAATGAATTATTTATGAATTGGCTGCAGTCTGCCATTAATGATACATCGAATTTTACAATGCAGCCTGAGTTTGAATATTAACTATCTGTCAATGCTAATTAATATCGCGTGCCATATATGTTTCACGCAATAATACACTCATAATAATACCCGTTTTGAAAACACAGGAACGGGATTCTATAGAGCTCGAATAATCAACGATGATTATATTCTACCTTGTACGATGAGAGGTTGTCGATAGTTTCGCGCCAGAGGGTGAAGCAAGTGCCGCGTTCTGCCAGTAAGATCTGGATCCGTCTCTTGGATCTTGATCGTGTCTCCCCAAGATCAAGTACCACCACGGGAATTCCGGTGAAACGGAGCTCCCACCTCTCTGTCTGAGAGGCGCTACCGAGATACAAATTCGCCAGTGATTCACAGACGAATACCTGCGAAGCACGAAGCATTACAATATTATCTTTAAACGACGTACCACAAATGTTCCGGCTGTACAGCCACATTCTGTAGCAATTACGTATAGGAATTATCTTTTAGGAATCCGCTTAATTTATTATTTCTTAATCAACGCGTTGTCGAGTATGTAATTTACCGTGTTTCGTGCAAAGCTCACCTGCGATTTTAATCCGCGGAAGAATGTCTCGAGCTGTTCTCGTTCCATCTGGCTAACTGGATCGAGACGAGACTCGTCGCTGTTCTCGGAGCTGTCACTACCCTCGTAACTTGACGTTGCGGAAGTATCCGCCTCGCCCGTTGAGGATAGCCGTCTTCGCGTGGTGCCGCTATATTCGCTGTAATAGGATGAGCTGTGTAGCGACAGATTCGACTGCAGTGCGGGACAAGATGACGCATAAACTGGTCCGTTCATTGTTTTCTGAAAAGAAAAAGGGAATGATATAAGTTAGAGATCGATAGTTTTGGAGACGTGCACGTTTTGTTTATTGAAAGAAATAAATCTCGTTTTGTCAATATTAATTTTTGGTCAATAATAATTAAATATTATCGTACATAAAAAAAGTTTGTAGGAAACTTGCCTACAAATGAAACTAAAAAGATTATGGCAGTAATTTTCCTTTTTATTACGCGATGTTCTTTTATAGCAAAGGCAGAAGTTTGTACGGAATGTTGCTGTGCAACCTATATTACATTCATTACGTAATATTGAAATACATTGGATACCGAGGGGGGTTTATTATTTTGCGGAGGGAAAGAGAAACTGTGCTTGTGCCTTCTGCGAGCGCGCACGAAAGCTCATCGATTTCTGGTACACCCTGGATAGTGCGAGCACCCTGGTACCATCCTATAAATATCGCCGACCCATTTTATTAAGCTATACTAGACATTTCGATTGTCATTTTGAAAAATGAATTCGTTGAAATAAAAAAGAAAGCTCTAATTGCGGCACAATTCGATTTATTTATTTGTCAAGTTTATACTAATATACATATTGTAATTAATAATTACTTGAGAATATAACGTGCAGAAAGTCTATGGGAAATCATTTTAATAGAAACATTCAGGATAGAAATTCAATAAAATTCAATATAATTCAAAATATATTTATTATTTAAAAAATGAAAGTTTATAGAATGCCTCTCTGCTGAATCAGCTATAAAAGATATATAGACATAGTTATTACAAATTGTTTGTACATATTTGTCGTTACACATAATATTTGCATAAAATGAATAATATTTGCGAGGTAAAAATACGGTGGGTAAAATTTTACGTGAAACATGACTACGATGTAAGCGAACGAGAGCGCTTGCAGGGGTGGAAGACCCCTTTACTCTCCTCCAAAGCTTGACCTCAGAGGTGAGAAAAACTAGGTCGTCGACTTCGATACTACGATGACGCAAGAGAGAAAGAGAGAGATGAAAGAGGGGGAGAGAGAGAGAGAGAGAGAGACGCTGGCAGCCCAGCTTCGTGAGAGAGCTAATCAGCCACCAGCATCCCAGGGTCGACCCACTTAATGCACGCGAGAAAAGCCCGGCCTTAATTCGATTGGTGTAGCATTAATGAATCGGCCGGATGACTAATCGCTATCTATATGTCATTGGTTCTAGGAAGAATTTCTACTATAGGTAGAGCAATGACGACGACGACCTCGTCTCTCTTCTCGTTCATTGATGGTGACGCTCCGATGCACGATCGTGTCAACGATTCCCTGGCACTTGACGAGTGCGTTCCTCCGTTACTCACGATCATTGCTGACGCATCACCACTGATCTAGTCTTTTTAATCCCTTAAACGGGATTGAGAAATGCTAATAAAAATTTATTTTCCCAATAAAACGTCTAGCAATGCGTCCATTTATATGCATCACAGAGAATAAAATTCTCTTTCCCCTGTTTCTGTCTCAGTTTTTATTTACGTTCTATATATTTTTGAGATATACATATTTCAACCGCACGTTATATTCATTCCATTAAATAATATAATATTTATAGAAGAATATAATATTTTTAAATTACTTTTTGATAAGAGAAATAGAAAAATATGTCACATTTTATCAAATTGTTATCGATAATAGAAACTGTTTTAATTAAGAAATAGGATATACATCAAATTGAATTGCTTTAATAATTAAATTAAATAGAGACAAATGGGAAAGAACTACTTTCTTTTCCTGAATAATATGCCATTAAAATAACATATTTGTATAATACGTTAAATTATGATAGGCATTTTCTAAAATCTGCTTTTAATAGGCAGGAAATAAATTAGTACTTCCTTCAAGTTAATTAATACGGTGGAATGTGTCACGACAAACCCGCATGTTTAACGAGTTATTAATTTTAATTGACAAGTACAACGTATAATTTAGCAGGGTATTATCTTAAGTATGTAAAAATCAAACAAGAAAGTCACCGTTGTAATAATTAATATCCGACATCGTGTTAAACTAAATCCCGTATTGTAGATGGTAGATTAATGTATTATTATTGATTTATGTAAATTTAATACGCGTTCGTAACAGACTCGTGGAAGAAAAATATAAAATATCGCGGATACCGGTATAGGAGAGTGACTCTCCCTTTCACAATCGACCCGCATCTATCGGTCTGCTACCGGGTATCGGTATCGTATGTGCGTGATGAGATACCACCGTGGCGCAGCACAACGATACAAATTGAAACGCGAGCCGGTCCATGTTCCCGCGTGCGTGAAACGCACACCGGAAGTGCATTGTCCACGTTGCGGCGAGGGATGTGCCATTGTCCTGTGATAAGAGCCCGGTTTCGTTTTGCTCCTAGATAAACTGCAGATAATTACGATCGCACGCCACCGCTTCGTATTCTCACGAAGTCGGCGCGCACGCTCCGCTTGGGAGGCAGGAAAATAATTATCAGGCGGATTAATTGGATCGCAACGCGGCGGTAGACGTGCTTGTGAGACTTCCTTTCTTCTCGAGTAAAAGCATTCCAGGATTCCGTAATTTTTCTGTCACTTAAATAGATTTCTTTTTCGTTAAATTCTTAATTGGCATCAATAAGAAACCGTGAATAATACAGTTGCTTGTTATAAATCATTAATTTATTGAATAATTGTGTTACGTGATATAATAATTATATTAATTTAATCATAGTGCCTAAATGACACTAGACATTGCTGAAGAATTACAATTTCTTTAAAAAGTTAATTTAAAATTGTAATAAAAAATAGCTAAACTCCTTGAGTTTAAGATTAAATGTGAGACATACATACATATTTCAAAATGTATTTAAATTTATTATAGCTATTCTGAATTTCATATTATACAGTAGTAAAAATTACAAATTCATAGATTTTATATAAAAAGAAGTTTTCTGTCTGAAATAACTACTAAATTCGTTGAATGGAATATATGCATAAACATAAAATCGCATTTGTGTTTACTTATGTAACTATATTCGAAATGACATCATCCTTGCTCTAATTTTTCAACTTGCTGACAAGTGAAAATTTCGCTTAGTTGAAATTTTTAGTAAACACGTCCAGGCTTTTTGTCCCAAATAGAAGATTATGTAAACGTCGGTGTACGATTGCGAAAAGCATTAGAAAGTGGGACGACGATAGTGTATCTTATCGCGTTGTGTCAATTAAGAGATGATAAACAACGTGGAATGCACTTAAGGGAAATTCGAGGACGCGACGGGACGATGTCGGGTTAATTGCGGGTAAAATTCCGGGCAGGATGCAACCAAACGAGGAATCGTCATGGGCAATCCGGTGGAAGTCGACAAGTCTGTTGTAATTACGCATCATTAGAACTTGAGACGAATTCACTCGTGAGTGAAAACCTATTTAAGCTAAATGAACCTTGAAAAGAGGTATGGTATGGTTTTAACATGCTCACTACCATAATCGAATCGGAAAAACCTTCGCCACAGACGACTACATTTTTAAAAGTTTTATTCATAGTACCATGCAACTATGCATAAAATAAATTAAGAAGGTTAGCCAATATTCTAAAAACAATGATTTTATTATTATATATTCTAAATTCTATATATTTTTCTTTATCATCTATTAGATTCTATTATCTATTTTTATTTTCTGTACACTGAAAAAAATTCTATTTAAAAACGGACGAATCAGAAAAATCTTGTAGGCGTGATCAAATATTCTGATTATTTAAAGTTATAAAGTTGAGTTCTATTATAATAACAAGAATTTCTATTATAATAATCAGAATATTTG
>VBVR01003368.1:0-17940 GCA_011638315.1 Tetramorium parvispinum
ATGTCAATCGCAAATCTAATATAATTTTGCTAATAATATAATAATTCAGGCTAAAACGGTACGTTTTTATTATTCAGAACACGCATCGCAAATAATGTATCATAAAATGAGTTGAATAGGATCAGTTTTGAATTTTGAAATGTTATAATTTTCGAATGACTTCGAACTTTTTGTCATTCTTCTTTGGCTCAAAAATGAAGCCCTATTTATAAATTACATAGTACACAATTTTATCATTACTCTCCTTCCTCTGAAAAAGAAAAGAGATCTATTTCTTCAAGTATGATCTTATTCACCCTATTTTACGGTAACAGTCTCAGCATCAATCTGAGAGAAATCAAGTGTTATTTCTTGAAGAATGAAATCATCTGAACTGTTTGGAAGAGCGATTTATGTTTTAATTTCCCCGTTTTCTCATTGTTACAGACATCGCTATGGACTGGTCGGACCACGCGCTTTGGTGGCCAGTACGGAATCACTGGCTGACCAGAACCCGCAGCACCCTGGACCAGTACGGCGTGGCGGCGGACGCGCTGCTGCATTTCACGCCGATGCACAAGACCCTGAGGGTGCAATTGCCGGACATGCGGTGCCTCGATTGCCGCGTCGACTTTTCCGTCAAGACGTTCAACGCGGTCATCAATTTGTGCAAGGAACTCGGTGAGTCGCGAACCCATTGACACCGTTTAAGGAGCGCGATGGAGAACGGAGGGGTGGCGCGAGTCAATCGTCGCCGGCGTGCCTTCGTTAACGACGATTACGAGGCACCGGGAGAAAGAATGTCGCAGATGTCTATCGATTAACGTTGCAGATGAAAGATGTGTTCGACCCGAAGAATTTCGCGACTCTCTTGCACGCGTCGAGGAGAGAATCCGCTTCGAGGAAAACACAGAAAGACGCTTCGTGTACATGTATATTTCGACACGATATTACGTAATGTCTGTCTTGCAACAGCAGCCTGGCCGCGTCTATGATTATCCGAATGACTTTACGTCGCTGCGTTTTTTTTTTTTTTTGAGGAGCCGATTGAGCAAAGAAATCTTCTCAAATTACGAAATCGTTTGTCACGTCGCGTTTTCAGCGCGTCAAGAATTTATTTCACCTTCGCAGCGAGTTTTATGTATTTATTATCTAAACGGAGCGAGGGTCCTCCGTGGCGAGCGCATCGCAGCACCGAGGTGGATAAGCGTGTCAACCGTAATTAATATTGCACGTGGCAGCGAAATAGAACCGATAAGCTCGCCTCTGTCACGCGAAGGTCACGCATAAAAACCGTCGCGGCTGTCGATTTCGCCACCGCTCGCTTTTTAATCAAGGAAGTGGGTTAACGCGATAATTCCGTCGCGAGGATAAAACTGACTCCCGGGTAGGAGGAAATACCGGCTCGGAGATACGAGCTTATCGGTCTACTAATGACCTAAAAAGTGATTCCGCGTTCGGGAAATATTGCGTTGTAGCGTCGCGGCCGCTGACGTTTCCTCGATTCATCTCGTCTCAAGCTCGCTTCCCATTAAACACAAAGTAACAATAATGTAACGTTAATGTTATAATTTCCTACTCAACAGTAATTACTGCAATGTAATGGATATGTCTTGAATATAAGAGTTATGTTGTTGAGTAGGAAATTTTAACATTGATCTTATATTACTGTTACTTATTGTGTTTACTGGGATTTCATTCCCGTCGATGATTCTAACTCACTAATATCCATTTCTACCAATTTAGATTAACTTTAATCTCGGTTTACTTTTTATCTCTTTCTAGTTCCAAGAATTAGATAAAGATAAAAAGTAAGTTAAACGGAGATTAAAGCTAATCTACGTTGATAAAAATAGACATAAAAAAAAAGGCATCGACGACGCGAGATTAGTATATCATATTCATAAATAGACTCCAATGCGTTGCACGCGATCTTTATCCGTCAATTATTCCATTCCCTCGTAAGAATATAGGGCTATAGGGAATGAATGTTACGATTGTTTTTACGCCTTCAGCTCTCTCCATCTCTCTCCTCCATTAAATAAACTTGACTAGCACGAGATTAATTAATACGCAAATCCTCATGATCCATCATCGCCGCAGGCATTAGACATCCGGAGGAGCTCTCGCTCTGCAAGCCGCTCGAGCCGAATCACCTGAAGTACAATCTAAAGGATTTACCGGTCAAGAAGAAAATTGAGAATCAGAAGAACGGCCACTGGAACGTGTCGGCCGACACGAATACCTTCATCCCAGCCAGCCAGAGTCCCAGGGGATCTACGGGAAGTCTAGACCAATCGAGCCCGTTCATGTGCGCGCCGGTTGCACCCAACAACAGAAATCACAGCACGCCGATAAGTTCTCCCGTCTCGGTAAGCTCACCGTACAAGCTCTTCCTTTACCTTTTCGTTCCCATTGTAGCTATACGGCTATACATATATTTGGAATTATGAAGTAAAATATTACTGCTATCTATATGTTTTTATATATTTTTTTCATTAAATATACATATAGTAATTCCTTTTAGCCTTGTATACATTGATATCTTGCATATATGATTGTAAAGACATTGTATAGAGAGCACATATCTTTTGATATGTATTTAAAAACTTTGAATAGGATATTGTAATTTTTTATTTGTTGCTGTTCGATAATACGAATTATCATAAATATAATTAGAATTTATGCAACTTTCTTGATATATTTCAGAATTTTTTTACCAAAAATGAAAGATCAAATTTATGTATAAATAATTATGTAAAATAATTTCTAAAAATTTCCAAAATGTTTTTAATGAATGTTTTATTATCATACATGCGCAAATATATAGAAAAATATTTTTTGTAGCTGTGAGATATTTTAGAAACGAAAGAGTTAAAATGGAATGAATTTTATAGAATGTACGATCATTGATACATGTTGAACGACAGATTAACATATAACAAATTCTGAATAATGTAAATTTTTTCCAATTACGTATTTATGCTGTTACGAACTGCGCATTTTGCAAATTTATGCTTGCAAATTCCAGCACACCGGCACGTGGAAGAGGAACAACAACTCTTCCGGCTTCGGCAGCACCGGCTCGTTCAACGCGAATAACAGCACTATGAGCCTCGAGGCGTTGAACGGCGGCCTGACGGAGTCCTTGGCGCAGAGCCCGACGTCGATCTCGCCGGAGATGCGGGTGAAGCTGATCAGGCCGAAGAGCTTGATCGAGAGAGCGAGAATGAACGTTGCCTGGCTGGATTCCTCTCTGTCGATCATGGAGCAGGGTATCCGCGAATTCGACACACTCAGACTCAAGTTCAAATTCTACTCCTTCTACGACCTGAATCCGAAGACCGACGCGGTGCGCATCAATATGATTTACGAGCAGGCCAAGTGGCAATTGCTCGCGGAGGAGATCGACTGCACTGAGGAGGAGATGCTGATGTTCGCGGCGCTTCAGGTACTCGAACGATCACGTTCTCGGCAGAAATAATCATGAAAACGCTGTTGACTGTCGTGGCGGTCACTGATGATGATAGAAACTATCGAATTTCTAAAACGCTGTCTAATATAATGTGTTAAATGGCATAGACGGCCCGACGTGGCGAGATATGAAGATTTGCTTATAAATATGTAACAGATGCAAATGTGTCGCGCAGGCGGATAGAGACATTAGAATATATTCGTGTCTCGGTTTTCGATATTCCTTCCATTCTTTACGACTCGCCGTACCGGTTCGTTCTCGATATACATATATTTATGCCGAGGGAGGAACCCCACGCGACGCATAATACATGCAAATAGCCGCGTCCTTGAACCGATTGCTTCGCCAGCCGGTGTTCCACCATAGCCGCAATGCCGTCACGCGACAACACGACCAAGAAAAGACGCGATCATCTCGCCTCGACCCACAAAATGTGTTTTGTACCTCTTGCACACCTACTTTCCCCGTCCTCGCGACAAGTCGAACGAGAAAGAGAGAGAGAGAAAGAAAGAAAAGAAGTAAAAAGAAAATAAGAAATCTACAGCCGATTGTTACCTACGCTTCTCCGTTGCAGGTACAAGTGAATCTTCAGGCGAGCGTGCCGCAGCCTACGTACGACAGCAACGGAGCGACTTCGCCGGTCGAGGATGACATCGACGCGGCCTTGACGGATCTGCAGGTGACCCTCGAGGGCAGCAACATCAGCAACGGGCCCAGCGACATTACGCAGGTGCCCGAGCTCTGCGACGAGTTGCGTTTCTTCAAACCGAAGCGTTTCACGCTGAAGGCCTTCAAGCGTTACTGGTTCACGTGCCGTGATCTCCAGCTCAGGCTTTACAAGAGCAGGGAAGAGGCGGGCGGCTCGGAGTCGCCGGTCTACGTGATCAATTTGCGCGGCTGCGAAGTCACGCCGGATGTACATCTGTCGCAAGGTCGCTACGGAATCAGACTGGAAGTGCCCAGCGCCGAAGGCATGACTGAGATGTGGATAAGATGCGACAACGTAAGCGAATTATCTCGCGTTAATGTGGTGTGTCGTCGCCAAGCAGTAACGTTATTAAATTAATTCGTTCCTAAACGTATATCAACATTTGTCACATGTTGCCGTTTGGCCACGCGCCAACATATCGTTAATAGCATACACGTTGCATCTAATACGAACAAAATTTTCACGAGTGGTATTCAAACTTCACGAAGTGAAAACTAAATGTTAAAACTGATTCGCTTTCCAGATACTCGCTTGACTTCGATTTCATTCTTTATTATTTTAGGAACAACAATATGCAAAGTGGATGGCCGCGTGCAGATTAGCAGCCAAGGGCCGTACCCTCGCCGACGCGTCTTACGAGAGCGAGGTCAACAGTATCATAGCTTTCCTGCAACTGCAGAGGCCCGCGCCTGCACCAGCCATCAATCCGAACGCTTTGGACATCGTACCAGAAGACTATGTCGCGCCTAGATTCGCGAAGAAGTTCAAAGGAAAGGTACAAACAAATCATTTGTATTTGAATAAGTGATGAACGATTGAGTCGACTAGTCGTATTGACATTTCTTTTTTTCCCCTCCACATAGTTGGTGCAGAGGATCTTAGAAGCACACGCGAACGTTAAAGATCTGCCACTCGTCGAGGCGAAGTTGAATTATATCAAGGCCTGGCAGTCCCTACCGGAATATGGGATCTCGCTTTTCATTGTGCGATTTACCGGTAAAAGCAAGGATGAGCTGCTAGGTATCGCTAATAACAGGCTGATGCGGATGGACCTTCATAGTGGCGATCACCTAAAGACTTGGAGGTATAATACTATGAAGGTACGTATTTATTTGCATATGTTTTGTATCATTTTTATCCTGTTGTAAACTTTTATTTGCTGAGATATCTCTAAATGCGGTTTCTTGCGGATTTTTTGGATAATTTTGAATTCATTTTTCCTTCATAAAAATATTCTATTTCTTGATTATAAAGAAAAATAAATCATAGATTTTTCGAAAATTAAATTTTTAGAGTGAGAAAATAGATATATTCTTTGGCAAAATATAATTGAAAATTAAAAAGTTACGAAATTTTTGCTAAAAACACTTAATAAAGCGTTTATTGTATATCTATAGACATAAAATAAAAATATATGATTTTATCTCTTTTATAGGCATGGAATGTTAACTGGGAAGTAAAGCACATGATGGTACAATTCGAGGAAGAGAATATTATTTTTGAGTGTCAGTCAGCGGACTGTAAAGTTGTCCACGAATTCATAGGAGGCTACATCTTCTTGTCGATGCGTTCGAAGGAGGCGAATCAAACGTTGAACGAGGAGATGTTCCACAAGTTAACCGGTGGATGGGTTTAATCCAGTACGAGTATAAAACCGAAATAAGTTTTAATATATATTCTGAGAAGCGATGATGAAATGCAATGGCGCATTATCTACATCGCACTCGTTGCGTGCCTGTTCAAGGACCGTTTTTGCATGCTGATTGACACTTGTAAAAATACTTAAATCTGGTCGTATTTATCATGTTTTAACATTGTATGCTGTAAATAGAATATTGTCTCTTCTATACGCGAGCGGAAGAGTTTTAGTAACTACCGTTATTTTTATTAGACAGGAGGCTACTTCAGAAAAATGTTTACAGATATATTTACCTTATTATCAAGGTACTAATAATGTTGACAATCGTCATATTTATGATCTTTTTTCTATGAAAAAAATGATTCGTTCTTTTTATATTTACAACAATTTTACAAATAGACGTTTGCAAAACTATTTTACAAAGATGGAGATTATACTTTTATATAATCTTACAGAAACTTTTTCTACTTATAAAAATTTATGATTGAATAAATAATGCCGAATTTAGGAACAAATATGCCCGTAAAAGCAACAAAACCTACGAAACATATCGCAGTATATTAGATGACATCTACAACAAAGAAAAAAAAGTGGTTTATATACTATGACCGTCCCAAAAAAGTTAATCTGAAAATTATTTTCTCCATTTCTTTTATCGCATGAAAAATTTAATTTTTGTAATCCTCCCTCTCATATTGCGTGTCAGTGCCCTCTTTAGTGTCACAAGGTGCTATACTAACCGAGCTCGACTTCACAACGCAAGAAATCGTGTAAATTATTTGTTATTTTAATGTAAATTAGATGTAGAAGAAGAAATATATTACTTATACCGTTATATATTACATTCACAAGAGATACCCCGTTATATGTGTATGTAACAAAAAAAAAGATTATAGTTTTGTATATTAATAGGCAGTAACTGTACAATAAACTTATTAATACATTCGACAAATTTTTTAATTGTCTATTGTGCCGTGAAATCGGAAATATTTAGATATTTAGACAATTTGTAGAAAAAAATTGAAAATTGATTATTGACTAACATTTAACGTTAATCGATTAAATTTCCCTCTCTTTCATATTCGCACTTCGACAGGTGGTTTTACATCGAACTGCAATATTATGGATTTTATTAAGCAACAATATGTTATCAACATCCATGTAAGTTCGTATCGATCATGTAATCCAATAGAAAATTAAGAAAAAATACTAGTAAAGACAAGTGTAAATGTTTTCGAAAAGAATTGTTTGACATTTTTAGCCTGCATCTTTTGTATTTTCCATTGTATAGCTTGTCGATGTGTCGATTCATTCTCTGGAAGTCTTCTTATCCCACAGTGATTGTCATTTGCGGATCTTTCCCCGAGCTATTTACCATCTTCGAAGATGGTTGTTTTTGATTTTCTGAATTCTGATCTTTGAATGCAGGCAGTGCCTTCGTTACGACAGGTACGTTTCCGATTCCTGACCCGCCCAGATTACCGCCTTCATACATCTAATTACATAGGCGACAAATCGTTACTTTGAAATGATCTTTTTGTAAAATGTTGCAATTATTCCTAAAATATATTATAAATTATATGGCTAATTGCGTACTCAAAAGTAAATTAATTTCTGTAGCATTTTTTATAAAATTGCTACAAAATCTATTGCAAATATCTTTTATCGTGTCGATCAAGATTCCTGGTTTCTCATTACAGATATATTGAATTACAATCGAATAACGTCTTTACGCATCAAGACAAATTAATTTTTTTGCACATTATAACTCAAATTATTATAATACTTTTTAATTACTTTAATATGTTGAAAATTCTTTCGTAAATTAATAGATAACTAAAAAATTGTCAAGTGGACTTTTGCTAGACTTGTAAATTGAATTATACATTCACTTATCGAAGGACAAATAAAAAAAGAGATCTTTCCTGTATATTTTATGCTATTACGAGCGGCTTAAGAAAAAAAATGATTTTATATAATGCATGGAAAAATTGATATATTTCCTCACTTCTGTCGTCGTAACTGTGGCTGAGAAACTAGAGACCTTGAATACAATATACTATGAATCAATGTTATCTGTCGTAACCGGAGTATGACTCGGCGGCGCTGAGTGGACGAGCCTTCCGGTGAGGGAGCTCGTTCGATCCTTCCTCGCTCTCACCCACTCGTGGCACAACACCCTCTCGAGCGTGAGTCTAAGAGTGATGTCTGGCTCGAGGATCTGCCGGACGATGTTCTTGGACAGCGCGGACAAAGTGTCGCGGACGCGGGACCTGAATACCCAGTTGCGCGATATCTGGTTCTTGAGGAGCTTCCGTAAATTCTCATCGTCGAACGGCATCGTCCCGTTCAGCATGATGAAGAGGATGATCCCGAGTGACCACACGTCCGCCAATTTCGGATTGTACGGAGTGCCAGCGACGACCTCCGGCGCGGCGTAGGCCGCTGAGCCGCAGTACGTCTGGCTGAGGACCCGCCTGCCCTCGTGGTCCATGCAGAACCTGGCGAAGCCGAAGTCCGCCAGTTTCACGTTGAATTTACGCGAGAGCAAAATGTTCTCGCACTTGAGATCCCGGTGGGCGATGTTCTTGCTGTGCAGGTAGTGCAAGCCAGACGCCATCTGACGAAACCACAATCGCGACTGCTGCTCCGGCACTATGCCGTTGCTCTTCACGAAGTCCAAGAGATCGCCATTGTCGGCGTAGCGCATGAAAATGAAGACGCGCGGGCCGCGCTGCAGAATGCTGTGCACCTGCGCTTGACCGGTCGGCGCGATTAAGATTGCTGACGCAGCAAAATTGGGCGAAGTGTGATCAAATTGTGGATTACAATTACAATTGTTGATCCCTTATCGCCCACATAACTTTATTATAATAATAAAGTTTCAATAAAATCCCCTTTCATGTAGAGAACTTGAAATTACTTTCAATGGCCAATCTCGGCGAGTTTTAAAAGCAAAGAGAGAGAAAGAAAGAAAGGTATTAAAAAAGTTTCCACCGGAATTGTTCCGTCCTTATCAATCAGAAAAAAATGGGGAGATTGTTTTCCTGGTTACTCTTACTTGAATGATATGCGGATTTTCTATCTTTGTTAGAATTTCAAGCTCGCGGGGAAAGAACTTGTCCAAGAAGTCGTTTGGCGCCTTCTCCTTATCGAAGATCTTACAGGCCAGACGCATCTTCTTGGAGCTCGCTCCATCGATATACTCTGCCAGATGGACAGTTGCATAAGAACCCTGGAAACGATAATTCCGCGTATTATAGAACACAGAATTTGCAATCGTAGCGTCTGGCACAGATCAAACGACCAAAAATCAAACATCAAGATAACTCTTCAAAAAGTGAAGAGAACGAGAAAGAGATCTGGTTTAAAGAATGAAGGTTTCCCGCCTCGTAATTTTGTTTGTGCAGTGCACCCGCAATAGCGCAAAGGCTCTTTTAATTTAATCCTCGTGGAGCCTGTAAATAAATTACAAATTAGGAAACAATCAAGAGGCTGATTAAGTGGCGATCGAATCACCGTTGTACAAATTGAAAGAAGTGCTATTGCGTGAGCGGATGAAGCGGGAAATATGGGAAACAATTAAAAACGCGAGATATCAAAATATCAAGTACGAACGAAAGACAAGAGGGAACAACCTGTCCGATCTTCTTGCCTATGAGATAGCCCCGCTGCTCAAGAGCGTTCACCTCCGAATTTCGAGGGCTGAGTCGCGTGGCCATGCCAATGATTCTTCATCGACCCCTCATCACTGACCCTCCCGCTCCCGAGGACGGGCAGCCAGTTGAGTCCAGTCCTCGACCGTCCTCTCGTCCCGACACGTGCGCGAGAGACGCTTACAAGATTCACCAAGAAATTTGCTCTAACTTGCTCCCTTCGCGTTCACCCTATTCCTCGGCCGGCAGTGGCAAGTTTCGTTGACGCGATTTCAGCGGTACACAAAGCATCACCGCATACCACGACAGAATGGTGTCTCGCTGCTACGTTGACGCTTCCGGCGACAATGCGGATCCGTTTGGATTCATTTGAGACGGCTACGAGCACTAGAATTTTGGACAAGCCCGGGACCAGCTTATGCCTGGCTTATGACGGGAGGAAGGTAAGGATCCGCGTCTCATTCGAGCGCAGCCATTATACTTGAAAAAGTGAGAAACAATTAACGCGCGAGATCGATCGTGCGTGCGAAACTCGGATCGCTTCTCGCGGTCGTAAGCTAATTGCGATGCTTGCCGACTACTCCGTTTTCCGTTCTCTCGTAGATACATACAGAAATATGTAATTAGTGCTCATTTTAATTTCGCTTACGTTCTACCTTATTCTACACCATCGCTTTCTTAGACAATGGCCGGTATTCATAGTCAGTTCTTATATTTAAGATCATCTTAAGTACAGTCTTATATGGTTTTAAACCAATCACAGAGCCGTATTAGCTTCTTAAGACATTACTTAAGACGGTCTTGAAATAAGAACTGACTATGAATACCGGCCAATGTCTTTAAGTCTTGAAGATGTTCATACAATTATTCTTAATTATCATTTTTAATCTTTTAATCTCATTATATGATTTTATATTCGTGGATAAAGAGGAAAAGAGAATGAGGAATCAATAAAAAATAAATTAAAATGGATAATGGACAAAGCTGGAGTGGATAACGAATGTTGAAAAAGAATAAATATAACAGATTTACATCATTATTAAATGTATGTCGTAAATATATTATTGAACACATATTATTAAACAAGAATTTACGTTATTATGCATTGAAGAAAAAGATTTTATTAAAATTTTATTAAAAATAAAGAAAAAATAACAGAACTGTAATTGTAAATTTAAATAACAAATTTTATATTCGCGTAGAAAAATTTTAATAAAATTTATTAAACATTATGTATGGACTTACTTTTACGGATGTATTAGTAGCTACGTCCGAAAAGTGTATAAAACTTCGGCTTGTTCTTGCAATCATAGTGAATACAATTCATCTCATTGAGTGGTTTCTTTAATTCTGGCTGATCAAATGGTATACACAAACTCTTGGCACCCATAGTTGCACCCACATTTGCGTCAGTCTCACTGCAACTAAACGTTTGAAATAAACATTTAAAAAAGAAAGAATTGCTGTTTAATGTATGTACATATATGTCATTCTTATACGTATTTACTTTTTAAGATTAAACAAATTTAGATCGTTTTAACAGATTAAATTCACATTAAAAAATTTCAAATTAATATACAGAAAACTTTGAAAAAAAATTTGCCATCTACAAATACTATTAACGAGTGACATATGACATAGTGATTCGAATAATTTAGAGACAAGGTGCAGTTGTAAAATTATAAAGCAAACTAATTGGTTTTTTTTCTCTCATCACTAGCACATTTTAATCATCCTTGTTCTCATATAGTTGACAGCATTTTGATCAAAACTTTTTCTCTAAACAAATTTTGATTATAATTTGAAAAAAATCGATTCATTTTCCCAGAAAAATATATAAAAATTGAAAAATATAATTTTAAAGAAGAACGCTTCAAAGACTTTAATAATATGTATGTCACAACCTTATAACTTTTGCAATAATTAATCCTCTTTCTATTTATTTCAAATCACAACTATAAATAAAAGATGTTGCCAGATAAATAAAATAAAAATTTGTTGTTTTTCAATCATCCGCTTTAAACCGCAAAAAAACTATATTCAATCTTTTGAAATATCTTAACACATGAAACTAACCAACTCCAACCAAAATGTGCAGAATATAATTTATGTTTCTTTACAAAAACTTTGTTTTAAATATTATGTTAAAAATATTTTTATTATTTTTAAATATATCTTTTTTTAAATAATGATAAGCAACATATGAGCGCGTATAAAAATTTTCTTATAGTATAGGAGGAAACTTTACCTCGCAGTGTCTCTCTTAATATTATTCTCACATTCTGATTCTCCACAGAAAGGTGTCAATATTAAATTCTTTTCATTGAGATTGACGTTGAAGTCGGACCAATTATCTATCTGTTTAATATGCTTCTTTAAGTTGTCTCTTGCTCTGTAACAGATAAAATTATGTGTCATCAACCGTATACGTTATCGTAAATGTTATCGTTTTGTTAAAAACTTTTTTAACAATGTTTACTTCGATAACAAATTGTTCTGCACATCTCTTAGTACTGAAGCTACTGATGTAATCATGTCATCCTTTCCGACAACTATTCGCTCCAAGTTATCCCTGCGTACAAGTGTTACTTCATTTTTCTTCATATCTCTTGGACCGAATTCGATTCTTATTGGCACGCCTTTCAGCTCCCAGTGATTGAACTTCCATCCAGGTGTTCGATTATTTCTAAAATCACCCTTCACCCTAAATTGACGCTCTTTATTCAATTGATTGACGATCAAATTGCATTCAGTTAGAAGTTCTTTTTTCTTTTTTTCAGGCATGCCTGCGACTATGCCACATGGAATCACAACGATCTGAATAGGCGCTACATTTGGGGGTAACACTAAACCTCGGTCATCTCCATGTACCTAAATAAATATATATTCATTACAAAGCTTATGCAATTATATGTGTAGCATTTATATATAATAATTAATAGTAACCATTATCATGACTCCAATTGTTCGTGTAGTTAAACCCCATGAATTTTGATAGACATACGTCTTTTCATCTTCATTGATACCTTCTACCTGGATATTAAACATTTTCGAAAAGTTTTGTCCTAAATGGTGACTCGTTGCACCCTGTATCGCGCGACCGTTAGTTGAAATAAACGCCTCGACAGTAGTAGTATAATCGCCACCCGCGAACTTCTCTTTTTCAGTCTTGCGACCTTTGACGACGGGCACCGCTAACAATTCCTCATAGACTCTAGCATACATATCTAAAATGATCAGTACTTCCTCCTCCGCTTCCGCTTTTGTAGCAAACGCAGTATGACCTTCTTGCCATAGAAATTCTCTAGTGCGTAGGAAAGGTTTGGGATCTTTAAATTCCCATCTCTGCAAATAAAAGTTAATGGAAAACGGAGAGGAATTAAAGTATTTGTAAAGTATTTGTAAAGTATTGGTAAAGAAAAAAAGAATTGATAATAGTATTTACCACAACGTTGTTCCATTGATTGAGCCTAATTGGTAACTCGGTGTCCGATCTCAGCCATTTAGCATAAGCCGGATACATAATAGTTTCTGAGGTAGGCCGTATAGCTATGGGCTCCGCCAGATCGTTTTCGCCATATTTCGTCACCCACGCGACTTCCGGCGCAAAGTCCGCTATGTGCGTCTTCTCCTTTTCTAATACGCTGCGAGTAACGAAAATCGGAAAGTAGCATTCCTGAACACCGAGTGCCGTTATATCTTTGTCGATATACTCTTTTATTATTTTCCAAATCGAGAAACTCCATGGACGAAGAATATAGCATCCGGACACGTCATAATATTCAATCATTCCGCTCTTTGTGATAACTTGTGAGTACCAATCGAAGAAATTCTCCTCCTTCTTCACCTCTAGCCCTAATCTCGTCCCAGTTTTGCTTGTATCTGCGTCTTTATTTTTCGCAGATACGTCCACGTTTTTCGCACCTTCTTTCTTCGAATTACCCGCCATCTTCACCACGACAGCTTCACAAGGTTTTTTCTTTTCCTTTCTCGCATCCTCAGCTATCCATAACTGACCAGTCGCATTTTTATAGTCGCTTTTTAACTTTAAGAGGATCGCCACTTCTTGATTAATAATACTCTTATCCGCTTTCGAGCTTTTTAGATCTCGTATTTTGTTGCCCTGTTCCTGTATTTCTTTGGATAGTTTTTTCTCAATTTCTTTATTCTCTGACTCTGTTTTATTTTCAACACCAGTAACTTTAGTGTCAAATGGTTTATCTTGTTTACTCTTTCTATCAATTTCTTCCATTTTTTCTGGTACCTGTAACGCATCCAGTTTGTTGCATTGCTAAAAATTTTCTTTTTCATTCATTGATTTTTTTTTAAAATTAGAAATACTTTTTAGTAGTAAAATAATACTAACTATTATTACAATTCGTCATTTATATATACAAATTATGATTTATAAATATATAAATAATAAGATATTAATGTTGGAAGATAAGGTACAATGATTTTACCTGATCACATGCAGATGTCAACATATTACTTGTTGATATACGTCCATCAGGTACATGGAACAATATAATAGGTTGTTCCTGTAATGAATAAGGACTAACAGTCGCATACGGAACATCACAAATAAAGAATCCTTTCCTCTGCAGTTGAATTATCTCTCCCTTTTTCACGTCTTTTAGCGCCACTTCACCCAGCATTTTGACTTCTTGCTAAAATAAGAATTTTTATATGCAGTTAGTAAATATACATCAGGTGATTGCCAGTTTACTTGTTTGTAAGTAAAATTATTTACTCTTGTCTTCTGGTTAATAAAGTTTTTAAAATCTTTATCTTTGTCCACAAGCGGTACGTTTATAATGTTATCAAAGTAAACAGCATAGCAGTTTATTGGATTTGACTTTTCCACAATTGGATCAGTTCCAGGTTCAACCAGCCATGTGATCTTCGAAGTGTTTTTGTAATTTGTGTCCTCCAGATTTAATCGCGCTTCCACATTTATTATCTTAGAATCCTGTTTATTTATTTTTAATATCTTTAAATTACCCCAATTTATAAAAGTTACAATGTCTCCTTCATGTAACGTTCTAACATCAGCCTCTTCTATCAATATTTTAGGGCCTACTCGTATTCGCCTGGTACCTTTAGATGGATCTTTAGGATGATTTTGCACACTCAACCAGTCTTCCTTAGCATCTACTACATTAACCGGTATCATTCCGTTAGTCTCTAATGCAGTATACCTGAAATTATAGATATTTTTTAAAAATCTTGACATATTATTGAATTATTAAACTTTTATGTTTTCATTACCTAGTCGCGACTGGATCGATGACTTTCTTGTTAAAAGCCCATATTTTATCCCACTCCATGAAGACCACCGATTTAGAACTACCTTGTGCGATGATGAATTGTTTCAGACCCTCGACTGTCATTCCTCGTCTCAGAATACCTCTTACTGTTGGAAAACGTGGATCGTCCCATCCATCGACGAGACCTTCTTGTACAAACCACGCTAACTTTCGTTTAGACAGAACCGTATGAGTCATGTTTAACCGTGAATATTCCCAAATGTACGGGCGACGGAGTCCCAAAGCCTCGATTAGCCAATAAAATTGAACGTCTCTATCATGATACTCCATTGTGCGTAGAGTATGAGTAACATTCTCAATAGAATCAACAATTGGACAGGCAAAATCATACGTAGGATACACCCTAACAGATAAAAGCAATAATTCTATAATTAAATTTTTTAATTGTATATACTATAACTCGTATTAATAATGAACAGTATTGTTAACCAAATTTATATATTATACTATCAATAATACATAAAATAATTAGTTTGTGAACAAAATAATCCAATATTAAAAATTTTTTAACTATACAGTAGCTTTTCAAGCTATTTTAGATTAATAATACTATTTAAATAATGTGTAAAATATTAATATAAATACTTGTATTTGTTTCCAGTACGTGGATGATGTTCTGGTTTGCAACGATAAATTGTTGGATCGCGCATGCATCCATTTGGTGATACATAATCGATTTTCGCTCTGACACAATACTTTTGACCATTCTCGGTACCAAGTTTCATTTCTTCCCACAATGCCAAATTATCATCAACAGCTGTAAAACAGAATATTATTGTTATAATCGAGATAGAAAATTAATATGTTTCTTCTCAAAATAATTACTTACAGTTATCTCGATATGTGGATTTCAATCTTTTTTCGCGTTGCTCTTTCATAAGATCCGCCGGAGTACCATCCACGTATGCTTTTCCATTCTTAATTAGTGTAGTACAATACTCTAATAATATATCAAAGTAATCCGAGGTATGCGTAAAACGATCTGGCTTAATTTGCAGTAATTTTACATCTTCCAATATAGCTTCCTCAAATTCTACGGTCTCCTTCGCTGGATTAGTGTCATCAAATCGCATGATAAATTGTCCCTTAAATGTCTCGGCATAATACTGATTTAAGAGAGCTGCTTTCGCATGGCCTATGTGGAGGTAGCCGCTCGCTTCTGGTGGGAATCTCACCACTACCTGCATAAGATAGATAACAAATTTTAGAAGTTACAAGAATTTAAAAATCAAACTAATCTCTTTCTCATTTACTGTGTGATTTTACTTTGCCCATTTCCGCTCCAGGTAAATTAACAAACTTGCCCTCCTGTTTTCTCGTTTTTGTTTGCTTTTGTTCGCTCTCGTTTATCTGTTTGGCATCAGATTTTTTCTGCAGATTTACATCCTTCTGTTTTGTATCCTTCGGTTTTGTATCCTTCGGTTTTGTATCCTTCGGTTTTGTATCCTTCGGTTTTGTATCCTTCGGTTTTGTATCCTTCGGTTTTATATCCTTCGATTTTATATCCTTCGGTTTTGTATCCTTCGATTTTACATCCTTCGGAAATGGAGAAGTTCCATTCTTTGTAATCGTAGATATTGCATTGACGACAGCAAGATGCGATAGCATATGTCTGTACCATCTAGTGAGGTTATAATACTTTTCTTCATAAAATTGTGTATCTGTATAGTTTTGAGTATATAAAACGGAAAACATATGAATATCAGCCAAGGATAATTGTTTGCCGCATAGCCATGTCCGTACTATTAATGCACTATCCAGATAATTCAATAATGGCTTTGAGTCGCTTTCTTTATTTTCCAATACCGAGGCACAGGATATCCAATGGTCGATTTCTGTTGTTGTAATAGGACAGCTGTCACCTAATAATAATACAAAATAAATCATATAATTCAGCAGAATATATCTTAGACTTTATATATTTAACTTTCTATTGGAAGAAAAGAATTTATTACTACTACATTTAATATTAAATCTAGACATTTTTCTATATTTGAGTAATTACACAAAAATATTTTAGATTATATACCATAAAGTGAAGGAATTGTGGTCCTTGCTAAGTACCGCGTGACCTCAATATGATTTTCCAATAGTTTGTCATCTTCAGTAAAGAAGCGAATATTTGATTTCTGCCTCCATGCATTGTCGCATGTTATTGGTCCTATAGCTTTCTTCTTCTTCTTCTCCTTCTCCTTCTCCGATTGAATTACCTCAACCACTATCAGCACATCTGTACAAGATTTAACATTGAAATAAATGACACAATGTAATAAAGACACATTATTTTACATTTCTATTGATATTAGATAATACTCAAATGAAACTTAAACATTTACAACGATTAATCTAACAGAAAAATGTCCAAATAACAGCATTAAATCTATATTTTAAAACAATAATTATTATATTATATAATGCTTTATTCAAAATTAAATTTTATCCCATTATATTATTTTAGATTAAATATACTTTGTATTATTACATTATTATCTTGAAAGAACCTTAGGCAGTTCTCTCGGAATAGCTTTAATCAGAGTGAAAAATCAGGGGCCACATTCTATACCTCTTAACGACAGTTGTCGGTGTCATTGCACAGGTATTACACATAAAAAAGCTGCGCAATAACATTATAACAATAAATAATTGTCATTAACAGTTACAGAATCGCAGTACTGGATTATCAGTCATCCTAGTTGTGGCAAAATTCTCAATTGCATTCAGAAACTTCACTTGAGTGAAATTTCTATCCTTTATTCAACTCTTAGCAAGTAACAAAGATAGAAAGATAGAAATTTTACCTGAGTGAAATTTCTGAATGCAGCCCTAGTTTTACAGCAAAGTTGATTTATTTTCGACAATTCCTAAACGATATATAAAAATGTAAAAAAAAAAGGTCTGCATAATCCAGCAAAATACAAGCTGGCATGCATGATGCGATTATTGAATGAGTTTCACTTGTTCCTCAATAAACTCGTGGGATATACTTCCGAAAGGACCACATGAGCTAGCGAACTGAATTTTTTTTAACACACTATATTAAGTATAGGAATGCTAAATATAAAACATTGACCCTGGCAATTCAGCAGAATCTAAGTTATAATAAAAAAAAGTTTAAAAAATAGAACGTAATTATTTAACACCTTGTAGATAGA